>JASGXE010009937.1:0-74970 GCA_030068105.1 Sinentomon sp. SZTP_YWyxl
ATCATATACCATCGGGTGGGAAAATCGACCCCTATGTCTTCGCAGTGATATACGGAGTTCGATTGTCTGGTTCTGTGATCCTTCCATGCATAGCGGCCTGGAGGGAGTATGGCGGAGTACAATTTCGAGGGAATGTGCTTTTGTCCGTTTGACAAACCACACATTGGAAGACTGCAGCCATTGCGGCGCAGTTGCTCGCACCGGATACTCACTCAGACAGATCAGCTGCCTCTGGGTCCTCTGCAAACTGTCTCTCTGCATTTTGTGTCAAGCTCATCCTTGAGGAAAAGACCTGGAACGACTGCTTTTTGCCGATGCGGCACTTTTGGTTGGATCCAGTTGGATCGATGCACATGAAGCTGATTTTTTGTTGAGGCTTTCGCTTCTCGCCACTTCTGTGGGCCGCTCCAAGCCCACACGATCATTGCAAAATTACCAGGAAGCAACAGCGCTCCAAATGGTGATCCATTTGTGCCTCAATGGATCACCACGGCTGGATGGTCCAATTCCCGCTTCTTCATGAGAGCGATGTTTGCAGCCGGCGAAAGCCAATTCCAAAGTTGACCACTTGGGGTTGGCGAAGGGACGGTGTGGGGAGAACAACAACGTCGTCTCTTTGCGTCTTGGAGCATAAAAAAATCAATCAAAAGTGGGGTAGAGCCAAGAATTGCGGCCAGATTTTTCTTTGCAATCCGCAGGTAGGAAAAACCGATGGCAGTGAGAGACCCGCTGCTGTTGTTCCTCTTCCTCAATAATTGATGCTTTTTGCAACTGAATATCCTTTTTTGATTGATTTATGGACTCCCTTGCTCAAAATAACCTGGTCCTCCAGCTCAGTTCTCTTCTGCCTTCACCCGGAATAATCGCTGTATTGAGTTGAGCCAAGAAATGTATATTTGGCTCAGCTCTATTCTGCATTCGAAAATTTCTAAAAACTCCGCAGTTTTTTGCGTTTTCCCAGAAATCGAAAAAAGTGATTTGGCTCAGTTCAATCCTGCCCTGCCCAATTCTGCCGTCTTTTATCTTTCATGATCTTTTTAATTGGCTTTTAGCGTACTCGTCCAAAATGAGGAGCAACCACACTAAACTGTTCAACCATTATTGCCGTCTTTTGTCTTTCATTATCTTTTTAATCGGTTTTTTGCGTACTCGTCCAAAATGAGGAGCAACCACACAAAACAGTCCAACTTTGGCGTACTCGTCCAAAATGAGGAGCAACCACACTAAACTGTCCAACAATTCTGCCGTCTTTTATCTTTCATTTCTTTTTAATCAGTTTTTAGCGTACTCGTCCAAAATGAGGAGCAACCACACAAAACAGTCCAACTATTATTGTCGTCTTTTATCTTTCATTATCTTCCTCATCGGCTTTCAGCGTACTCGTCCAAAATGCGGAGCAAACACACTAAACTGTCCAACTTTTATTGATTGCCGTCTATTATCTTTCATTATATTTTCAATCGGCTGCTAGCGTAGGCCCTACTCGTCAAAAATAAGGAACATTGATGTCGATTTACCGGTCAAACATTGCGCGACCGATAACACGAAAATTATTGAACAATCCTTTTGGACTAAATATTTTGGAATTCCACTTTGGGGAATCCCGCCAAAGTTGACCCTTTTGGGGTACTAATGGGGGAGGTAAGATTTTCCCGTAAAACCGTCAAATTTTCAGGACATGTTCTACGGGGCAAGCAAAGCATAAACTGTTCAGTGACAAAATAAGTTCCGACCCACCACTTTCACGCAGTGCCTACCCAAAAAACCCAAATTGAGGTGATCTTAGTTTAACTGATATATGAAGAGAGAGATAGATTCTCGAGAATACCTAATCTGAACAAAAATGTCCAGTGAAAAAATGTGCATCGGCCCCTCATTTCTACACAATTCGGCCCAAAAACGCGTGCAAAACGTCTCTTTTTCATGGTTACCATGGCAACCGAACCGTCTGAACCCTCCGAAAAAATACGTTTTTCACAGGATTTGGTACGCTATTGCGTTTAAATGAGGGGTTGCAGCAGATTTTACATTGAACATTTTTTGTTCAGCTTACTCTTGAGAATCTGTCCTCGAAAAATGGTATTTCTATAATAACAAAATCTCCTCATATCTCAATTAAACGGAGACCATCACAATTTGGGATTTTTTGGGGGTTTTGGGGGTTTTGGGGGAACTGCGTGGAACTGGTGGGTCGGAGTGTATTTTGTCATTGAACATTTTATGTTTCGCTTGTTCCGTATAGGCCAGGTTCTGAAAATTTGACGGTTCTAGTGAAAGCTTACTTCCCCCATTCGTACTCCAAAAGGATCCATTTTGGAGGACTTTGGGTGGGCATTACACGGTAAGGGGGGGGGGTTCAGATAACCTTTTACCTCTGATTAAGTTCGACTTGCATGTTCCTGGGGAATCTATTCTGAAATTTCGGTGGTTGATTTACGGGACAGCATAGAAATGCCGAGCATTTTGCTAGAGGTTTGCATTTGGACGTTCTACAAAAACCAAAAGTCTGACGTCGTTCCTGATGACGGTGTTCCTGCTTGCCACAGTTTCTATGTTATCGTTTTGTCTTTTTGCACAATTTTAAACCTGATTTTATGCCATTTATTCTTCATTTTTATGATTTTTCAGTTCAGGTTATTAAGAATCATGAGGACATATATGGGCAAATTGCGGAGACGGTGGCGGGGCTCCGCAAAGAAAGAAAGGAGCCGAATGGAGACTGGAGTGATACGTTTTTTTCAGACCACGTAGATTCGGTTATCAAAGACGAAGAGTACAAGAAAAAATTCTACGATTTCATAGATGGCTCTCCTTGGCCTGGTGAACGAGGGCAGGTTGAAAATAATTACAACGTTGCGATCGCCGGAGCACTGGAGAATGAATTGGAATTAGTGGGTGAGTTCCAGACCCTACAACAATTCCTGCGAAGTGCTAGCAGAAGT
Organism: Sinentomon sp. SZTP_YWyxl; assembly: GCA_030068105.1. Lineage (NCBI taxonomy): Eukaryota > Metazoa > Arthropoda > Protura > Sinentomata > Sinentomidae > Sinentomon > Sinentomon sp. SZTP_YWyxl. Next base: position 2,943 of record JASGXE010009937.1, read on the forward strand.
AGTGTTTGAAAAAATGCATGTTAGATCACAGACTGTCGGTTTTTTTATCATGCTAGCTTTTCCTTCTCTGCGAAGATTTTCTTGCGCAAGCAAAGAATTTCTTTTGGCTCTATATTCAGTAAAACTTGAGGTTATCCAAACTGAGACTCAACTGCGGCCAGAGATAACCAATAATGTGAAGCGGAATGGCTATCCTTCATTATACGAAGTAATAGGATTTTAGGGGCAGTTAACACAAAGGGCGTGCTGACTCTTTTCAGTGTGCTCCGTGAAGGGTGTGCAGATAACTTTACAAGTCGCTTCCTCTGCCGAAATCTACGAAAATGTGAAAGAGACCATTTGAAAAACAACCTTTCGACGTCCTTCCCGCAGAAATCACGAGAACGACGTGGCCATCGTTTTCGTGCACAATCGTCCGAAATTTACGAATCGTTTTATTTCGTGTGTTTCGAGCACAGCGTCCTCTCCGATGTAATGATGGTGTTTTTCTGATCACCATACTCGTGTACTGATGCCCAGGAACGAAAAATCGCAGTTAAACCCGGCTTTCAACGAGGGACTCCCAGGTATTCTTACGGTCGTATGCACTACGAACTTGAGAAAGCCACTGACCTCAACCCTAACCCTAAGATTGAAAAAAGTCAATTCCATGTTCAGATGCACCTTTCTCAACGTGGAAAAGGAATACTGTTGTGCATATATATCAAATTTTCCAACAGAAATCTATGCATAAACTTTTTGTGTACAGCAATCTGTTGTAAAATTTGATTTCTATGCACAACAGCATTCCATTTCCATCGTTGAGAAAGGTGCATCTGAACATGGAATTGACTTTTTTCAAGCTTAGGGTTAGGGTTAGGGTTGGCTTTGGTGCATACGGCCGTTAGTCACCGTCACCGGTGTTTGCCCACCATTAAAAAATTAATAGCAGGCCCGTGCGGCCCTCTTTCCAAGGACGGAAATAAACGCGTCTCATGCTCTTTTACATACCCATTATAGCAATACCCAGAAAGAACCCCCATACAATGCAATTTATAATTTTATCATTTTTATATCGTTGCTACTCCCCACAGTGTTATGTTCATGATAATATCAATTGTCAATTATTTCAATTATCCCATTCTTACGGCGGAGAGATCATGAACGGGGTAATGCTAACTCCAGAGCTAACGTCAGTGCGAGGCAAATTTTTCCCATCTAATTCAATGATAAAAATTTGCCCCGCATTAGCTTTACCCCTGGAGTTAGCGTTACCCCGTTCATGATCACTCCGTTGTTATTAGTGGCTCATTTTTAAGCTGTAAAGAGGAGTTATTTGCTGTATATAAAATTACTTATACGAGTACTATGGCCATAACGTACAGCTGCTCCACGTCCAGGTTTTGCGGTAGTTTTTTTTAGTTAGTACCTGTGCGCAAAGCAGTCCTTTCCTCGTATTTTCTCGGCAGGATACACGGTCAGATACGCACTTGGCAAATAATAGGGGTATACAGCTCATTTCACTTGACGATATGAGCTAAGAATGCTCCCAAGTGTGCTCAGATTGAATTCAGAATTCTTTCAATAATGAAAACTCGGTCGAAAACTTCATTCTCGGCAGAGAAATTTATGTTTTTCTGTGCATTTAAATGGAAACGTGTGACGCATTCTCGGTTTTTCTCTTCAAATGGAACAAGGTGTACGGAAGAGCATCTTATATTTAACGTGCGTCAGGTGTCGAAAATCATCTGGATTTGACGGGGAAGACTTTCATCTCCCCAAAACAGAATTTGCTGAAATAAACCCAGATGACTGGAAACTTTCGTATCAACATTTGAATGCCCTCAACTGATATACAATAGTTTGCTTCAATTCAAATAAAACTACTTATAGATTCCTCAAAGGGAATAAACAATCCAGATTTGTCATAAAAAGATTTGTCATAAAAGCGCAAAAGACAAAAACAGACGGCGGAAAACTTCGATTGATTGCATTTTAGGTAAACTGTGTTATGCGAACAGAACTTCGGAATTCACAAACAATTAATTTTTCATTTTGAATTTTTGACAATTTTTTTGAACTACCACCGTCCAGATTTTGACTACGTGCGTCCACGAATATGACGTGAACATGTGAACACCAGAAACACATAGGGTGGTTGTTATTTCCGAAAAAAAAAACAGGAAAAACATTAATAAGATAGTTTAGGTCGGACCGAATGTCCATTTCGTCCAAAATCGCCCACGCGTGCTCCGAGTGATCATAAATCGATAACATCCAGACAATTGTTTATTCGATGCTTCATTTATTGAGTGCAGCAAAAGTCTTCAATTCCAGGACCCATTGCGTGGAAGGCCGTGCTTTCCGTACACTCTAAAAACCTAACGTCGTTTTTTAAAAAAGACCCTTTCGTTTCCTTATCATTGTGGTCCAAAAGACATGATTCGGCGATTTTTTTCAAACTTGGAGCCTTTTTGCATGGTGCTTCTGAAAGTACCTAGTCTTTTTTAATCTAAGTAGTCTTTTTAAAGTAGTTTTTTTTAAAGTAATCGTTTTCCGGATTGTAGGTGTCTAAAACGACGCTTTGAAGCATTTTAGTCCTAAACAAATACACAATATGGAAAAGGATTCCAACTAAAGCAAAAAGTCGGTAAAATAACATGTCTCGTTTTAGACAGCAAGAAAGTGACTTTTTAAAAGACGTTTATGTCTAAATAATCCTTTCACAGCGATGAAATTGTTCAAATCAGAAACACAACGTCCGTGTGCATGAATACCGTGCGGGAATTGGAGGACATAACTGGAGGACGGCATGGGTCCTTGTAAAAAAAACGGGATTTTGGCCAATCATTATCTTGCGCAAATGCATATTGACATAAAATCTCGTGATCCTATCAGATTTAACTTTTAAATTGGCAAGATTTCATTTTTGACTCCTTTACGTCATCACTTGACGAGTTATAGTGTTGCCCCATAAAACGTCGGTTCCTATCACGAAGCGGCAGTCTCATACTGAAATATTTCCAATTTTCCACGCTGTTTTACTTTTAACAGATGAAAATATAGAGAAAGATGATGAAAGAGAATGGTTTGAGGAAATTAAAGGCGTTATTTTCGGTGCTTGTCACGATGATAAAATGCGGGATGTGCTGAAAGATCAGATTTTGGGTACAAAAGAAGGGGACTTCGCACATTTCATGGACGAAATCGAAGTAATAGATGAGCTCGAAGTCATGGATCGCAGGCAGCTTTACTACTTTCACGGTTTCGTTCGATCAGTGTGGGAGAATTTAAACGGTAAAGTTTTGAAGTGCCGAATTGTGTCTATTAGATCTGCACACAAGCCTTGCTTTTTCAACTCGCCACATTTCCAATTTGAGAGACAGCGAAATTACTTTCGACCGTTAATGTCCTTGCTCCTCGTGCTAGAGTAAAAATTTAACACTTGGAATAATTCGTCACCAAGATGATTTTAACATTGGTTAACTCGGATTAAGGGTTTAACCCAAGATAACTTTTTTTACTGTACAGTGGCGAGCAAATTACTCCTACCATCAGTTGCTGCTGGTTTTTCGATCTCTTGGAGAAAACTAGGAGAATAGTGGTGATTTCAGGTTCAAGAAATCGGATTTTGTTGCACAGAAATATGCAACAAATCAGTGATGGAACGCCAATTTCAATGTGTTCAAGATTTCCCCAAAACCCGAAGGAAATATCACCATGTGTGGTCCATTTAATTTTCTCGACGCTGTACTTGGGTGAACTTAGATGAACCGGGCAAAAACGGTTCAATCAGCGAAAAGCAATCGCTCTAGTAGTCGATAACAATCGGATATTGGTCAAGTCAGCCACATGGGGAACAAAAAAATAAAAATTTGAAAACGAGTGCACTTTTGAATAAACATTCATTGGCAATTTCAATTGCACAATTGTGCTATTTTGATGCTTTTATTTTTAAATTGAGGCAACATCGGATTTATGGCCACGAAGCCTCGTGCAGCATGAAGAAGAATCAAAATGGAAACATCTCAATTATCATCGAATTTTAATCACGTAAACGCGCTTTGTCGATGTTGAGCGACACATATTTTCGTAAATTAGGTCTTTAATGTTGAGCGGCACATAAAACATAAAAATTTACATCGAGTTTTTAATTCGCGTAATGCGCTTTGATAATGTTGAGCGACACATATTTTCATAAATGCGCTCCTTAATGTTGAGCGACACATAAAAGAATCTAAATTTACATCGAATTATAATCACGTAAATGCGCTTTGTTAATGTTGACCGACATATTTTCGTAAATGCGCTATTTAATGTTGAGTGACACATAAAAACATCAAAATTTACTTCGAATTTTATCACATAAATGCGCTTTGTTAATGTTGATTTGCATCTATTTGCATCTTGCCAAATTTGCATCTATTTTTTATCACGTAAATGCGTCTTGCTAATGTTGAGCGACGCATATTTTCGTAAAATGCGCTCTTTAATGTTGAACGACGCACTAAATGCGTCTTGCTAATGTTGAGCGACGCATATTTTCGTAAATGCGCTCTTTAATGTTGATCGACACATAAAAACATCAAAATTTGCATCGAATTTTAATCACGTAAACGCGCTTTGTTAATGTTGAGCGACACATATTTTCGTAAATGCGCTCTTTAATGTTGAGCGACACATAAAAACATCAAAATTTACATCGAATTTTAATCATGTAAATGCGCTTTTTAATGTTCAGCGACACATTTTCGTAAATGCGTTCTTTGATGTTGACCGACGTGTGTCTCTCAGCTATTCATATTTCTTTTCATGTTGTTCTCTGCTACATACCTACCTGATGGTACTTGACTGGTAGTTAGTGAATGTACTATGGTTCTGGCAAATTGCGAATGTGGAAATGTCGAATCAGTGTAACAAATCATCAAAATAATAAGGCCAAAAAAGGAAGTTTCATGCTAGGTTTTGAATTTGAAAAAGAAATTTCTACCGTAATCGTTAAGCATGTTTGGTTTAAACGAATGCCAAATGTAAACTTAAAGGTCATGGGCAATAAATTGGTTGTTTATTATCAACGGTATATTTCCTGGGCGAAAAATCAGGATCGAGCTACACTGCTCCATCAATTTCTTCTTTATCGTTGAAAAACTAGCCGTTGTTAAAAACAGATTTCAGGAAAATTTAAACACGAAGATAACTTTGAGAGTTACTGAGGACAATCCTTTTTCTGCAAGCATCGCAAGGTTATAGCTTTTTCCACTTAAAGATTGGAATGTTCTGCAGTGGATTCGCCGCACCTTAAAAAGGTTCAAAGGTTCTCGCGATTGATCTTTTCTCCAACTCTTTTTGAATGATTGACATTAACACTCATAACTGTGGTGGTTGTTGTCGTCAATACCATCCATCAGTGTTCAGTAATGCCAGATGATAATTTGCTTCTGGTGCCGACATTGCGACTGACAAAATTCACCCAATTAAGTATCATCTTTCACCGTGACGAAGGTGTGACAACGACTACCATAAGTTATTGTTCTTTCCGCCAGATCCAGAATCATCGCATTAACAGCCATGCAGTCCAATTAAAAATTCAAAATATCCTTGAAAATCACAACATGTCAACAATTTGTAATAAAATGTTATTTTGTGGCCTTTACAGCTAGGTTCCGCACATCTTAACAGCAATTTTCATTTTTCTATGCTTTTATTGTCATTGGTGTTATTCTTAGTTAATTATAGGTCATATGTTGCACAGTTAGCAAATAAACGAAATAAATAAATAAAAAAATTAATTAAAAATTGTTACCGTCATATTTTCTCTATTTTTGTGTGTTGTTGGTGAGTGAAGCTCCTATAGTCAAAAAGACGTTCGCAGCGTGGGTGGGTTTTCTGAGATATACAAATAGACTTGTGTTTATATTGCATAAAAATGTTGTGCTAGAATATTCTGTCGCGCCAACTAAAATTTCTGTTGATATGAAAATACGATAAAACTATACGAGTACTAAAATTAAGTTATATTCATTTGAGCCATGCACGAACAGTGAATTGAAAAAGGTCTAGAGTGGAACTGGCTGTTTTCCTGGGAAGTAGGATAATGTGCGAAAAGTGGTACATTTTCACGTGTTCATTTCTTTATGGCGCCTTATCATTAACTCCTACACCAACAGGGATAACACTTGTCAATATTAATTATACATGGCCCGGCAGAAGAACAGTACCGGCACCAGAAGCTGGACGGAATAAGCATATTCGCGACAGGCACTATGTTCTTGGTAGCCGTCATTATAAGGCCCAAAAAGGAGTGTATAATGGTAATTCTCAATCTCGACATTTTTCAGAACTTTTTCAAAGAAACTAGTCTTTCATATTAGCTTAAATAAAGTTGGCTGCAGCCTAATAATTGAAACATGTTTGCTTATTTCTAGAGTTTACAAAAACTCTCGATGCCGACACGAAAGGCCTGATCTCCAGCATTATTAGCGATGAACAAATTCGGGATGATATAAAGGCTGTCATTGATGGCGCCCTAACGCCAGAACAGCGCGAGTGCCTGGAGCCTGCAAACCTTGTCATCGCTTTGGCAAAAATGGATTCTGAGAGATACTCACGGTTGACGGAGACTATGGAAGAGATTAAGTTCCTTTTGAACCGCCCCGATAAGGACGGTGTGTACTGTTTTAAATCATCTTAGTGCATGTTCTAATAGCTTTTTATTCTTGAGGAGGGCGTAGAGAAGGTAATACTTGGGCGGTGCACATTGTTCATCACGCCGAAAATCATCCGGGAAATTTTCTTTGCAACCAGTTTTTATCATCCAAAATCAGAACAATGGACAATTTATTTTACAAAATCAATTATTCGTTAAAAACCAATTTTTTTTTATCATTAAGAAAATGACGGGACGTACTTTCAAAACAATAAAAAGCAAACATAAATAAAAAATCATCCATTTCAATGACGCACAGGCCTTAATTACGAGAGATCTAGAGTTTCAAGAAAGTAATTGGCGGGCGAGCAAGCTCCCAAAAAACCAAAGAGACGTTTCAAGAGTGACATGGCTCCTGCACTTACTAGTGACCCTTGAAAGGGTCGTTACGAACCCCAATGATAAATTTTTCTAGCTCTTGTATGGACCGACCTCTCATCCTACAAAGGGTCACTTCCGTGGAAGTATCAGCAAGCGTTCAAAGTGTTCAGCATTCAGGTGTAAGGCGGAAGAAAATTATGCACAAAAATTGCGTTTGTTAAGTTTTCAGCAAAAACAAAACTTTGCCGAAATTTAGAAGTACCAAATTGAAATCTGGCATTTTTATTCAGCTTTGTTACAATCTTGCACTTAAACGTTTTGCATGCGCATAATAGAAAAATGAAAAACTCAGAAGTTTCTCACGCAACAGATATGTGGGAAAAAGACATGTAGAAGTACATCAATTATGTCACTGCTGTACGCTATACACAAGCCATTGTTCTCTCATAAATGAAGCAAGAGAGCAATGTTTTCGGAATTTCAGACAATGAACGACCAATCGGCTTTACGATCCACCACCTGGTTTACTACGTTTAAAGAGTGGCAAATGCATCACTTCAGCCACCAATGCAAAAATGGCGAATACGCGAAATTTTACAAAGCATACTTCGTACGCTTAGGATGTTTCAGCTCGCATTTCATTAAGACGCGGTGAATTTCTGAAACTTCCACAAAGCGTTGTGATATCAAATTTTAATCTCAAGCATTGTTATTTTTTTCTGCTATCAAGAGCTGCATTGTTATTTCTCATTTCTGAACTACATCTTTATTATTCCTTCTTCCTTGACAGCTACTTGGTTTTTATTACTATGTCTAATCTTCTACACGTACAATTATTCTACTTTTTACAAGGTACTATGTACTTTGTTAATTCTACTTAAAACACGTTTTTCATTTTTATTTTATTTCTAAGCCCAATACAACTACAGTTCTTTGTTATTGCTGTTATATCTATTCAACTACACCTTTGATATTAACATCTTCACCAAATACATCGTTGGTGAAGATGGTTGGTTCTACATTTTACAACTTTATTTTACTTCTACTTTAGTTCTTTGTTAATTTAACTTTCCAATACGTCTTTGTATCTTTCTAGTTTGATTACGTCCTTGTTATTTCTACTAGTCATATTGTTATAACTTCATTTCTTTCAACTTTCGAAAGCGTCTACATATATTTCAACTCTATGCTACTTCCTCTTTATTTTCTTTTATTGTTATTTCTACTATCTATTACTATCTATTGCTATATCTATTCTACTATCATTACTTTTTTTCTATAAATATCTATTCTACTATCAATAACTTAAGTCTTTGAAAATATAGACATCGCAGCACATAATTGTTATTTCTAGCACACGTATTATTGTTTCATACTGCCCTCAAAATGGGGAAATTATAGAAAAAACGTTTCGAGACAAGGCCTAAATAGGGAAAAATGCATGAAACATTGTCTCATTCCATCGGCACTACGCAGGGCTGTGTCATAAACCTTTGCCATGTTATTTTAATTTTTATCCTTACCCGTGTAGAGGATGAAAAGATGATCACGTACCTCGTGTCAATTCAGGAAAACCATGCAATATCACAAATTTACCGACGTTTCTTCGCCTAGACGTTTCGTCGCCGAGACCTTTCGTCGGTGGACGATTTGTCGTCAAGATAGTTAAGGCGTTTTGAAGCTCTGACATCACATCGCGGGAGGAGCAGGACCACCTTCTGAACCGAATAAAAATAACACGCGTGACAATGGATACGGGGTTTAGTTTAGATCCAGAAGAGTAGGTGACATCTTCCACGCATCTTATTTCATCTTTTGAACATTTAACATGCAGGATACAGGCAGATATTGTCCGCGCTTCAACGTTTACAACGAAGCAGTGTTACAATGAAGCAGTGTTGAACTGGTATTGACGAAAATCCCTCAGGCGCCATCAGAAGTGGAACACATGCAAGAAATTTTAACCAATACCAACTCCGCCTGACCTAACCAACATAACAAACGTCCAACCACTATACTTCATCCTGCCGGCTTTTTCCCTCACATGCGAGCATGTAACAGTATCATGTGACTCCAACAACCTGGTGCAACAGCACTCGTAGCATGTGACCCCAACAGCCTGGTGTCTGTATGCTGATTGTCCTTGTATTAACGTGATTTTTTTTAATTTTACCAAATTTTTGTTTTCTGAGACACTTTCCAAATATGTGTGTTCTGATTTATTCAGTTGTTGATCCAAAAAATTATTCAGTATTTTCAAAAAATTGCAGAAACAGAGCTCGAACACGCATCCATAGAGCGCGTCATGAAATGCAAAAAGGTGTAAAATGTTACCGGTAAATAATGCTCTGAGTTCAGATTGTACGGTATCGATATCTTCCAATGTGAAAAGACTTCAGCATCAGTTATCCACATAACCTCAATGGTCGCCAAATTTGTGATACTCTGTGCACAAGCTACAGTTTTGATCCTTACATAACGGGAGTTGACGGCGACAAAACGTCCCGTCGACGAAGCATCGCGCGAAAAAACGTCTTGGCAACGAAACATTTTCTCGTCGAAAAGTCCGGCTCCTCATGTCAACCTTTTTTCAACGGTTTCCATAACATATCTTCAACACGCAGTTCAAAATGGGCAATTCTTAATTACAGGTGTAGAATACTGGCAGCAGCCTAGAACTTCGAAAATCAAGCAATTCATAGACATTTCAAAAAGTTCAACGGCAAAGCTATTGGAAAATGATGTTCCGAAATGTGACGCGGACACCCCAAGTAACCTCTCTGAATTTACGAAACTGAGGCTGGTTCGTGAAATTGAGAAGAGAGTTACAGGTGAGCAAAGTCTACTTGTAGCTGCTGCCAATTCGTGTGGTTATACAGGGTGGCCCAAAACAACCCGGTCAGTCTTGTTTCTGCGCACAGTTATCGTTATCGCTTTTCTGTCATCTTGCCCTCCCGTTTGGTTTTTGCTTCATGCGCATTTCAACAACACCCTCTGAAAGTTTGAATGGCAGTTATGAATGGCTTTTATTCATCAACAATGAAACATGGGTTACAAAGTGATAATCATGTGCGCAAATGTTCAAATTGCAGGCCGCCTGCTGAGTTGCAGTCAGTGCAGCGGGATTCCACGCTTCGGCAAATCTTGGTACATAGCTCAGGCGTGAACATTTCGAAGGCATGTTCAATCGCCACATGTAACAAGGGTAGATCTTCAGGCGGCTCCGTGCGCGACCAATACCCCATACACGGAAGTCGCATGGAGTTAGATCGGGGGACCTTTGAGGCCAGGCTATCCAGCCTTCTCTTCCTATCCAGCTCTCGGCGAAGGTTTGGTTGAGGAAGTTCCGTGCTTGTTACGAGTAATGAGCAGGGACCCCATCCAATTGAAGGATGATCTCATGTTTACGCATATCTAGGCATATCGGATTCCAGCAGTAGGCCTTTACTTCCAGCCTATGTTTGGAAAACGGCAAACCAGCCAAAGGTCTCCAGTATGGCACCCATTCAGTGGCTTTCGCCGCATCGTGAGTTAACGGAGAAAACACAGAAATTTGTGGCTGCGGCATATTGACTTGTGGGAGCATAAAATTGCCGAGATATGTTCGCGTCTGTATTAAAAACGCCATCGCAGACATGTGTTTTTCATAACTTATTCGACTAATACATCGTTTGTCGATGTGTGAACTGAAATTTATTCGAACAATGTGACAGACGACAAACCCAACCCACACTGCTCATGAAACATTCGCTGCACTAAGTACACTTTGTGTTTTGGAAATAAGTGAAGATGTGAATTCATGTTCAGTGTGCTTTCAGTGAATTCAGGGAAACTAAATTCAGTGAGAGTTCAATTTTCGAATTCATTTTTCAAAAATTGTGATTTCGGTGAAACTAATTTCAGTGTGAATTCATTTTTCAAAAAGTGTGGAAATGTGAAATCGTAGGCACTTTGTTGAGAATATGTAGTATTCTACGGCACGTGATGTGTGATAAATCAATTTCCTTTAACATAAATTTCGAACTGTATAGAATTTTAGTTTTCCAACACTATTTGGATTTGTGAGAGATCTGGATAGAGTATTTGACAAGTGTTATGTTTTTACCCACATATCAACTGTGAATTAAAGAAGAAGCGCCTCTGATGTTATAATGGGCAAATTTTTTTACAAAATTTATACATGGGACAAGAAAGTAAATTGGCTCCTTAAAAGCAACACAGGAGATATTGAATTAAAGTGCTCACTAAGCTTTTAAGCCGTTATATGGAAATTAAAATCGACCGAAACGAGAAACAATGATCAATGATGTGTGAATGTGGATTGTCATCGTTTTGATATATGACACGATTTAACAATTTTCAGATATGATAAATCAAGAATTTTCTGGAGTTGACAAAACGGGAGCTCTGAATTCCTGGAACTACTTTCTTGACAGAAACAGCTCTTCCGATTTCCAGTACATAATCGAGAAAGTCCTTGGCGAAGACGAGAATTTCTTGAACTTTCAGGACGTAATCGACGGTAACAAGGATGGAGAAGTGGAATTAGTCAAAAAGTTGCAGTGCATCAATGATATATGGAAAGAAAAATACAGTGGTAAATATCATCACGCGATTGGTGTAATCGCTTGTCACTTTCTCTAACGAATTTTATGTTTTTTTTTAATTTTAAGCATTTTAGGCGATTCATGGAAAATCGAAAAACCGACAATTACTTGCTTTATCTGAGGTTCACATCCACTGAATATTCTTTACTTTCCAGCAGAAAAAGTATGATTCTCGCATAAATAGAAAGCACAATACCAATGTTGTCAGTCAGTCTCCTAAGTCAGTTCAGGTTATTGGAAGCCTGATAAAACACGAGGTGTAGATTAATTGTTGCCTCTTGATGTCATATGTAGATTGAACCAATTTCACTGGAATGAAGTTGTGAATTTGTTTTAAACATCAAGCTTCTGCGAAATGTAGAATTATCATTCCTTGGATTCTATGCTATTCAGCCGAAGACATTTCCACGTTAAGAAAACTGTGACGAGGGAAAGATGAAAACACCGATTTTGCTATTAATCGAAATTAAAACGCAAGTTTGGAGTGCCCACTTCAGAATGCCCTTTTGAAATTCTTCCTGAAGACACTTCCTGGACGTGGCGCATCTAGTTTTTTTGAAAAGCGACGCTTTTGTGCCTGACCATCAGAAAAGATCTAATGAAGTTTAATTGCTAGGCCACGAGCCTTATTCAATGTGGTTCCTATACGATTGCCACAATAGGTGCTGGGTTTCAACACTGTCGATTCTTTGAAATGATTTTTACCGGAATACTTTTCCCTTATCTGCGAATTCCGTCCAACTGTTATCAAAGCGTACGTTCTTCTACAAGGTGAACCAGCTGCATGTGGTAAATTTAGTGTCGGTGTCCCGACCGCCTTTCCACTGGCGAATATTGGTGTCCCTCATTGGTGTCCCTCATCATTGATACACGCCTAAAGCCTGTAGGCGAAAATATACGGACATCATGGAACAGATCTTGAGTAACACCGTGTACTTCAAGATGAATCCTTTCTTGAAGTTCTAGGAGATATTGCAGTTGAATCGCTACTAAATGTACTCGGTCCAGCTTGTTCACCCTCTGCAGTTTACGAATGTGCGCAGTTTTGTTTATTTTCGGTGAGAAAGAAGCCATCAAATGGTGATCTAATTATGGAATTCATCTTATGCTTCTTATAGAAGGGCAGTCAAGAGTGGGTTATTCGAAATGGATTGTTGATGGTAAGACTGCTTTTCTGAAGTAATCGTATGTACGAGTATAGTAGCGGCGGAATTAGATTTCGCATACATGTAAAAATTGCCATTCTTGAGATTTTTACAAAAACTACAGTCCACAGAAATTAAGGATCTTATTTTATAACCGAGGCCAAAATCCAACTCCTCTAGAAAGCTTTGTTGCAATTTGGCGCTTTAACTTCTACCACAATGAGTAAAAATAAAGAATAAAAAGTTTCGGAGGGAACAGTTAGATGGGAAAAACACATGTTGAGTAATCTTTTTCCGCGCTACTATACATTTGTGTTCGTTTAGTAAAAATGTCCTCAATGTACCTATGTGGACAATTAATTAGAAGTTTTACATTTCTGTGAGACATGTAGCTATGAATATTGCATGGAGAATCCATGCAATATGCATGGATTGCATGAATGGAGAATCCATGCAATATGCATGGATTGCATGAATATTGCATCGGTGAATAAACATCGATGTAAAACGTTTCGATAACGAAACATTTGGAATCATTCAGAAATTGAAATTGGACAGTTTGGCTATGTGCATACGTAAACGTCTCAATAACGACAGAGTTTGTTCCTGCCTTTGAAAAGCACTTCATTCCGAAAACATTTGTGCCCTACTTCTATGCTTGAATATCTTTCTTATTCTCTTTTTCCAACAGCCTGCTGAACAACATTTAGTCTTTCCATTCTGTCATATATCTAATCGGCTCCTCATAAAATTCGGATAGTGTTTTCAGCTATTGGTATGGTTATCCATTCCTGGTGACGTTTATCATTAAAGACAAATTTGAATTTTTGGGAAATATTTTGTGGAATCCTTTGCCAGTGTGGGAATCTTTCACCTTCACGGAAACTTCTGTCTGACCGTGACTTAACTGCACTGTGTAGGATTGCCGACCCTTATCTCAGGCTCACTTGTATTACATTTATTAACTTATCAACTTTTATTTAGTTGTTAATTGGTTAACTTTTACAACCTTTAGTAAGCTTATTAACTCATATTCAGTTGATCGGAAGCGATAAAGGATGGTACAATTTACTCGCCGATTCCATTTTTCAAGTCATGCTATCAACTTGGTGTCCTGTCGGAGCCTCCGACACACGTCTAAATTCAAGGATATTTCAGTCACCTGCAAAATTCTTTCCCGCTTAAAAACGTCGGACTTATTCTACCCGACTTTCTTTTCCCGCACACTTATTCCCGATATGCCTATTCCAGCTTATATTATTTCTGAGACATTTAGTGATTCAAGTTATGGCCACTGATCTCTGTCTCGTGCTGCTGGGTGGATTCCGTTAAGCTTTGTTTTTGTTAAGCTTTGTTAGGGCTTGTTAAGCTTGTTTTAGAAAATTCTTTATTTTCACCTTCATCTTTCAAATGCAGTGATAAATAAACCCGTGTTTTTTCAAAGGACTTGCTCTGCCAAAAATATCTGAACTTCTTTCTACAACACTCTACTTCCTCTCCGTGAAACCATCTTAAAAATCCGTGATGACATCATAACAAACAATAATTATTCATATTTGGATGTGGCGAAATCTCCACTCAGAAGAAATTTAGCCAGATAGCCGTTATGATCCCCTTTCCCTAGAACATGACTAACCTATATCAAGAGTACATTAGCTTCTTTAAGGAAGGTAAAAATTCTACGAGATGCGTTTATTCTCCTATCCACAGAAACCCGCATCACAGAAATGAAGAAGAAGTGGAGTTCATCAAAAAAGGATCTGGGGACGTTTGCCGGCAACTTACAAAGCAAGTGAAGTCCCGCATTTTTCGTTTTCTTCTATACTTGCGTGTCTTTGTCATGGTTATATCCCAAATGGATAGGACCAGGACAAACAAGGGGCAATGGACGAGGAACAAGGACTGGGCAACTGTGGAAATTAGCATACGTTTCTGCCAGTAACGTTACTTTTGCATACAGATTCAAAGTTGTTGAAGTTGTTTTCTGCTGATAAACTCCAATAATTATGAAAACTCTGAGAATCATGAGGCATTCTAAGTCTAAATGATTTTTTTGAATACTTAGTAAAAAATCACGTTAACACATTTACAAATCGTGAACCAATCACGAAATTTCGGTCGTGGAACGGCCCTCACACGATGTCATCACAAACTTTGTGAAAATTTGCTGCTCCAAGACTGAGAAAGATTTTTTGCCTGTTAAAATTTGAAAGCAAAATCACGGCTCTGCTTCATTGGATGGATGTCCGGGCAATAATGCTGCTAATTGTTGGATAATTCAAAAGTTGTGAATTATCTAAATTATCTTGAATAATTTCACACATTTTGTGTTTAGTTTCCCATGCTTTGAACAACTCCATTCCAAATACTGCTCCTACATTCCAAGCTTGCTTAATTTTCTTGATAAAGCTAGCTTAATTCCAAGCAAGCTTAATTTACTCAGCTCAGTATTTTATATGGTAAAGGAAATTAAAATTACAATTTTTTTATAATTCCGAAGTGATTGGAATAACACTGCAACCACGTTTGCCTAATGTGTGCGAAACGCAATTTCGTATTCAATTTTCGGTTCAGAGCAATTTGTTTTTTGTTTCAAACTAAAATTTTAGTTTCAAACCAAAGTTTTTCCCACCTAAATCATTAGCGGCAAATAGGTTGCACGTTTCGTCTCGTAGATGCTTGCGGACACGCGAATTTCTGATGCATTCTCCAGGTCTCTTAGGCCCAGTTCTGTGAGAAGTGTGACGAAGAGCATTGGCGATATGGCGACCAGTAGGTTGACATTACGAAGAGGCAGTGAGGTTTGGAGTTAGATCAAATTTGGATATTTGAAATTAAGACAAAAGAAAAGGCAAATCGTAAATCACTTTCCCGAAAGTTAGATCCACTAACTGTGCGAATAATCTTGAAATCCTGAAATGTCAAAACTCTTCTGGTTCTACTTTGATAAGCCAGAAGTTGTTTCTGGAAAGAGGATTTTTAATGGCCACTCAGGTCTGCAATATGGAGGATTTCGATAATTGCATACGAGGTGCATCCAGAAAGTTCGAGGAATTGTGTTTTTTCCCAGATCATAGGTGTCTTATGGGTTAGGTGGGCCATGGACCTTTAATTTGCATCCTTCTTGTGCCCACAGAACTTTATTTGACTATTCTAATCTTCCTACATTTTGTTCTAGGGCTTCTTGAAAAGTGGCCTTTTTAGGCACTGCCTGCAAATGACATGGAATGGCAGCTTTTAATGCATTTTGCAGGGTGGGAAAGATCCGAAATGCTGCCTCTGCCTTGGGACTAATGCTTGGTATCATATTAAAAAAAAATGAAAATAGGTTTCCTCTTTTGCGGTGATTCTATCCTCAATTCCCCAGAATTTGATTCCAAGCGTGTCAGCATGGTTTGGTGATTGGCCGAATGTTGCTGTTGTTTTTTGGCATTGTCAAGAATGTTGGGATCCGATGTGCACTGACCAGACTTTCTCAGATTATCTCTGGTGATTTCTTTTCTTCTCTGTCTCACCACCGACATCTTGGCCACTTCCCACAACAACTGCTTTTTGCCTCTCAAGCTGAGAAAGACTGTGGTCAGTGCGCATCTGATCCGAACATTCTGGACAATGCCAAAAACAGCAGCATTTGGCCAATCACCAAACCATGCTGACACGTTTGGGAGCAAATTTTGGGGAATTGTGGATAGCAAAAGAGGAAACCAAGTTCCAGTTTTGTGAACCAGATACCAAGCAGTGGTCCAATGGCAGAGGCAAGATTTTGGATCACTCCCACCATGCAAAGTGCACTGACAGATGCCATTCTGTGGAAGAACTTGTCATTTGCAGGCAGTGCATAAAAAGGCCACTTTTCAAGAAGCCCTAGAACAAAATGTAGGAGGATGAGAATGGTCAAATATAGTTCTGTGGACACAAGAAGGATGGAAATTAGAGGTCCATGCCCCACATAACCCATAAGACTCCTCTGATCTGGGAAAAACACAATTCCTCGAACTTTCTGGATGCACCTCGTATGCACAGGAAAGAAAATGGTTGTTTTGCTGATTCTCTAAGAATTGGGTAGATTCGTTCGATCACCAGCACGAACGCGACGACGTACTTTAATTTCGCGGTTTCTTTGTAAAGATCTTTCCGGGAAATCTAACTGCTGCTCTGAATTCTGTTAAAAGGATCGTTTCCGTTTGTTTCTAGATCTATTACGATCCAAAATTCCATCGCTTACACAGAATGAGCTAAGTGCAATCCAGCGATTCATAAAGAACCCAACATCTTCGGCAGGCTTAATGAGTTTAGCAACAGATCTCGGGGTTGACATTGACAGAGATGGGCTGATCAAGGATTTGCAAAATCCGGGAGTAACGATAAATAGTCCGAACATGGATATCATTAAGAAGCTTGTATTTATTCAGAGGAACATATATCCGGGTCAGCAGGCTCTCTTAGAGCAGTCAAATCAGACCGTTGTGAACAATGGTAAGTTGGCTTAATTGTTTGGACTAAATACCGGCACCAAGGAGTCTTGTGACGTTCGTGTTACGGTTAAAATCACCAGTGATGAGACGAGCTGCAAGGCGCTGGACACGCTCCAAGGATTCAATGTGACTGACCAAGAACGGATCCCATACCTCACAGACATATTCTAAGAGTGGCAAAACAGTTTTGTAAGCCATAAGTAATTTGGCATCACCGGATGCAGGACGCAGGTTTCTGGATGTGTATCAAAGCGTTTTGCGAGCTTTACCAACAATAGGAAATGGATAACCAGCCCGTTAAAATTTTGAGCAACCCCGCCAACGGAAGGAGGGAGGTCGTTGAGGATCAGCTGGCGCTCACGCACAAATGAATCCAACATGCGTCAAGCAATCAACGACTGGGTGTGCGAAAAGGGGCCATGTAGGCACCTGCCTCCGCCCGCCTGTGCCCCCCCGTGGCCTTGGACAGGCAGCATCCAGCCGAGGGCCGCAGGGTGGAGACTCCTGTTTGGATGTTTTGGGTTGCCCTTAAAAGTGCAGTTAGTTTCGGAGTGGTTTTTATCGGCAGCTGGAATCTGCTACCTATAAACGACATGGTTGGAGCGCTGCCCAAGATGACGAAAGCTGTTTGGTGAGCCACATGGAATCAGTCTGCCGCCGAAATTAGTTGCGCGTCGAAAAAGACGCATGTGGTCGTCGTGAATGATTTTGCGGATGAGGTCCATGTTTTATTGACCTCTCAGTCCGTTGCTGATCCTCCGTGATAGCAGGCCCGAGACAGATATTTTCGAATCTTTTGGGTAGGGAAATTTCGGTGGAAACGTCAAAAGCCTCAGCTTTAGGTGTGAGCATCGAAACAGTCCGCTTGCTTGGTGCTGCTGCGCTATGGACATGCATGGCAGTTCAAAATTCGAAGCCGTGCACGAAAGGTGCGTGTCAGGTGTGATCTGCGAATCATGATGCCCCGAAAGATCGGCGTAGCGTTTCCATTTCCACGTGCCTATCGATTCCAAATTTTGAGATTTATTGGTCCTCCACATCTGCTTGCACGCCGCGAGCGAAAAACAAAAAAACTCGCCTGGATAATGTGTTTGCAATGTATGTTTGCAATGTTTCCAATGTTTTTGCTTTTGAAATTGCGTTGCAAATATTGCAATATTTGCAATGTTTGCAATATTTGCAATGTTTGCAATGTTTGCAATGTTTGCAATGTTTGCAATGTTTGCAATGTTTGCAATGTTTGCAATGTTTGCAATGTTTGCAATGTTTGCAATGTTTGCAATGTTTGCAATGTTTGCAATGTTTGCAATGTTTGCAATGTTTGCAATGTTTGCAATGTTTGCAATGTTTGCAATGTTTGCAATGTTTGCAATGTTTGCAATGTTTGCAATGTTTGCAATGTTTGCAATGTTTGCAATGTTTGCAATGTTTGCAATGTTTGCAATGTTTGCAATGTTTGTTTTATCAAGGAGCAAAATCAAAAAACAAAAAACCATATAATCATTAGAATTCACAGGAAGGTGCCAAGACTAATTCACAGTGATAGACGACGTGCTCTCTCCCGGCGGCGAATTTGTCAAACACACCGGATTCCCGGCCTAGTCCTACGTCATACGCAATTTTCTGACCAATCACGCACTTCAATCCATTGAAACTTAACTAAAGCTAACTGAACCGGACCTAACCCGTCCACCAACACTGTCTCAGTGTTCGACCAATGCCTCTGGTCAGCCTACTATCTCGTGTAAAGGAATTTTTTTTCATATTTCTTGCCATAGGTGGGATTCGAACCCACCAACAATGGATAACATATATTTGACGAACGGACGCCTTAACCATAGTCGGCAAAGCGGTCAGCTGCCGGAATTCGCTCCTGGAAACTGCCTTTAAATACATTTATTTATGTAACGGCTCGCTCTTCAGACTGATGCCATATGACGCAGGACTATAGGTTTGAAATCCCGCACGTTTGGCAAATTTGCCAACTTTTCCAATTTTGTCGACTGATTTGAAAGTCAAATAGAGCGTAGCCCATGAAGAACCTTCTTCATCATGGATTTCTTTTTCAAACCCATCAGGGTTCCTGTGCCAGGAAGCAAATTTCTAAATTCCAAACAAATCGCCAGACTTTCGACCAATCAGGTGCGTAGCAAATAAAAACCATGATTTCCGACATCTAAAGCTAACCTCACCTGACCTGACCTAACCTTACCTTTACCTTCCACCCGCCAGGTGTCAACTTGTTGCGTGGTGTAACAACAGTTTTCAGTATTTATCAAAAGATTTTTCAAAAAATGACTTTCACAAGATTCGAACAAAATCACGCTTGTGACCTCGGCATTCGAGGCCGGAGGTCTTGACCACTCGGCCACACAGTCCGCTGCCAAAAAGTGCTTCTGGAGTCCATATTCATGGAACTGTTTTTATAATTGCGTCATTAAAACTACGGTCAAATGTGATTGGTCGAAATTCTGGCGATTTGTTTGGAATTTAGAAATAAGCTGTCAGGAAACTCGACTGCTGTGTGCCAGCCCGAGTGATTCCGTCCAGTCCTTTGAATCAATCGCCAAAGAACGTATTTCGTCCTCTTCTCCACTGCACGTCCTCACATATACCTACCCACACTCCTTATCAAAATTCTTCGAACATAGGAATTCATTTTTGCTAAGGCGTCATTTAGAATACTGATGTACACGTACACGTACATGGACATACACAGCAAAACATCATGACACTCGCGTGCGACGTGAAGTTGCACCAAAGCCCTGTTGAAAATTGATGGCCTTTGTGACAGTCCTTTAACGTTCAAGTCGTCTGCACATTTTCCAGACGGTTCTCGTCTATGATGCCATATGGCATCACCAATTTTCACGTTTCTATACTACTTCAGCCGCATATTCAATTTTCAATGTGTTTGGGACAACTCCTTTGAAGGCATCTTTACTTCCGATGACACGTTTAATGCAAACGACTGTACAAAGTCTTCATTCCAAGAATCGAATTTGTACAACCGAATTAAAATATCGTCTATGTTCGAGAACTTGTGATAAGTTCCGTAGAATCACCAAGGCAAGTTCAGCGTGAACGCGTGATGGGGTCTTTCCGTCGCAAAGATTATCTTATCGCCTGACAAATTTCGACTGTCTGCTGGCGTAGTTCCTTATGCAAGGAAGGTCATCGTGAGTTGAAATTAATAGATTGCAACAATTCTCATGAAAGGCAATGGCAGTGTTTTGTGATTTTCTTTTTGCAAACCACCACATAAAATTTCATGTTTATTCAACAGAGAAGCTTGCAACGGCCGAGGTAGCCGTTGTCAAGAAAGCGCAGTCCAAGAGGATTGAAACGAACAACAGGATTAAGGACATGATAACACGTGAGTTGATCATGGGGAGTAAGCCGACGATAATGGACGTTTTGATCTCTGTGGAAGGAGAGCAAGTAGCAGACTGATATAAAAGCATTATGGGGACGCCAAGATGCAGGTGGATCATAATCAATAGGTCGTCAGGATTGGGTGTGGCCAGGTGTGGCGGCCGGCTTTGATGAGAAGGAGCGATTGGAACCGCGAATCACATCCGCAAACTTGGCTGACTCAGAACTGTTACACATAATTCATCCACACATTCAATCGCTTCCAACTTTGACATTTGAACCGGAAACACAACCGTCTCTCTCGCGCACACACCAAGGAACGTCAGCTGGACCCCAAACACAATGCATCCAGTTGCCAAATCAGCAAGCTCCAATGCGTTCAGATTTCCCAGAGAACCTGCCCTAACATAACCCGACATCCTAATATAACGTAACCTAACCCAGCCTAACCTGGCATATCCTAACCTGAATTAGGAATGTGTCCCTGACATGGATGCTTATTGCATCTAAATTAGGCCTATACTTAAAATTTCGCTCATAATATCCGAATCCAGTTACATGAAAATTTTCCTAAGGCGCCTAATTGAATATTGGTCCAAAGGAATTTCGGACCAAAAGAACGGGACCTCTAGAATACATTTCGTCAGGTGTACCCCGTTTTCCCACTAAAAATTTACTAACTTGCTTTCCTACCACCAATGCGGACCCCTGAACTTTTTTTCTGTATGCATGGGGCTATGGCTGCTTCCATTTTCCGTGTGACTTTTCTTCCACACCCCCAAAACTTTTATTCAGATGGCTCTCTGATACTGTGCGATACGATGAATTATCCGAAGATTGACGGCCTCAAGGTTGCCGTCAAACACCGCATTGTTGTGCCGTTTGTTGTTTGTCGACGCGAGCTTCGCGCTGTCCGCGCTGCCAAGAATACGATGAATTATCCGAAGATTGACGCAATCAAGGTTGCCGTCAAACACCGCATTGTTGTGCCGTTTGTTGTTTGTCGACGCGAGCTTCGCGCTGTCCGCACTGCCAAGAATACGATGAATAATTATCCGAAGATTGACGGCCTCAAGGTTGCCGTCAAACACCGCATTGTTGTGCCGTTTGTTGTTTGTCGACGCGAGCTTCGCGCTGTCCGCACTGCCAAGAATACGATGAATTATCCGAAGATTGACGGCCTCAAGGTTGCCGTCAAACACCGCATTGTTGTGCCGTTTGTTGTTTGTCGACGCGAGCTTCGCGCTGTCCGCACTGCCAAGAATACGATGAATTATCCGAAGATTGACGGCCTCAAGGTTGCCGTCAAACACCGCATTGTTGTGCCGTTTGTTGTTTGTCGTCGCGAGCTTCGCGCTGCCCGCACTGCCAAGAATACGATGAATTATCCGAAGATTGACGGCCTCAAGGTTGCCGTCAAACACCGCATTGTTGTGCCGTTTGTTGTTTGTCGACGCGAGCTTCGCGCTGTCCGCACTGCCAAGAATACGATGAATTATCCGAAGATTGACGGCCTCAAGGTTGCCGTCAAACACCGCATTGTTGTGCCGTTTGTTGTTTGTCGACGCGAGCTTCGCGCTGTCCGAACTGCCAAGAATACGATGAATTATCCGAAGATTGACGCAATCAAGGTTGCCGTCAAACACCGCATTGTTGTGCCGTTTGTTGTTTGTCGACGCGAGCTTCGCGCTGTCCGCACTGCCAAGAATACGATGAATTATCCGAAGATTGACGGCCTCAAGGTTGCCGTCAAACACCGCATTGTTGTGCCGTTTGTTGCTTGTCGACGCGAGCTTCGCGCTGTCCGCACTGCCAAGAATACGATGAATTATCCGAAGATTGACGGCCTCAAGGTTGCCGTCAAACACCGCATTGTTGTGCCGTTTGTTGTTTGTCGACGCGAGCTTCGCGATGTCCGCACTGCCAAGAATACGATGAATTATCCGAAGATTGACGGCCTCAAGGTTGCCGTCAAACACCGCATTGTTGTGCCGTTTGTTGTTTGTCGTCGCGAGCTAGCGCTGTCCGCACTGCCAAGAAACGCTTCCTGTAACTTCCTGCTGTCAGTTAGTTGAATGCCTTGAGTCGGCCTTTCTGGCGACAAAAGCAATGAGTTAGCAATGAGTTAGCTCTTTTTTACATGCACACCAAAAAGATAAATTTTTATGCAATCCGGCTATTCCATCAAGCCCATCCAAGGTATGGAAATGAAAATGGTCTTTCTCTATCTTTTTCATTCTGTGGAACAAATATCTCACTTGATTAAATTTTCTCTGGATAATCAGAGATAGAGGCAGTCTCCTACCCATGTCCGCACACTTGTTTGGAGAGCTCTGAAGACCCTGGGCGGGGCACATTGTATTTTATGATTCGTGCCTCTTTTTCTAACGGATTTTATCCTCGTATGCGTATTTTAAAAATTTGACGCGTAATATTTCACGCATATTTGACGCATAATATTTGACGCATATTTTTCTTCGTCCAGGCATCATTTCCAGATGTCCTAGTTAATGCAATCAGAACATTTTCGTTTGTTACATTGTCACGCGTTCGAACCCTTTTACAATGGAAATTAGCGTATTATCGGAAAATTGCGATTTTCGACTGTTTTTAAAGCATTGCCTGAAATTAATGACAATAAAATCCACCAAATTAGAAGCTTACGAAAGCGTCAACAATCTGGAATACCAGACCCTTGCAGATTGGACGAATTATCATTCATGCTCCTCGATTGTTTTATTTCGTTTTAGCTACCATGACCCCAACTTAACATAAGAACCCTAAACTTAACGCATCCTTTTTACCGGATCTGACTTGTCGAGTTCCTGTGCCTATTTACTAAATCCTGACAAATTTGGTTGCAGTTCGGAAAACCGGCAGACATTTTCTAAATACTGGTCTGAACGAGTTTTCACACAACGCTCAAGTCGCCTAAATAGGATGGATGGATTTGGTTAGGTTAGGCAGGTTAGGCTAGGGTAGGAGGTTAGGGTTATGTTTGGGTTTGGTTAGGATAAGAAAATCACAGAGGAAGGATGCCAACTCGTTCAGTCCAATTTCAGCAGGTATTCCATCCTACTATCATCAATTTTTTCTTCTGCGATTAAGAATAATTGTTCCTGCATCCCCATTGTGGTCAGATTTTCTAATGTCAACCAAAAAGAATTTGTAACAAGTCGGACTATCTGAACTAGAAAATCATGATTAGTTCCCGATAAAAGCGGTGATAGGTAAAAAGAAGCTCAACGCTCTCCCGGAGGCTTATTTAAGAAATGCATACCGTTTTGGTCACTTTTCCATCTAAACACGTGAAAAAGTCCCAATCCTCCGAAAATTGTTAAAAATGCTCGAAACAAAGAAAAAGGTTTCGTTAGTTCAGGTTAGGTTTCGTTAGGACAGGTTAGGTGGGTAAGACAGGTTAGGTTTGGCTAGATTTGCTTCATTTTTCACTTTTTCGTAACACGCACAACCGGGATATGCCCAAATCAGTAGTCTTTTCTTAAATACGCCTCCCGGAGGCGCATTTGATTAATCTATACGAATTTGGCACTTTTCCATCTAACCGCATGCAAAATTCCCGAGCCACAAAAAAGGCAAGAAAACATTCTGAACATAGAAAATGGGAAAGATAAGGTCAGGATATGTTAGATTGGCTAGGTTAGGGTAGGTAGGTTGGTTAGGTTCGGTTAGGTTAGCTTTATTTTACTTTTTTGTCCAAGTGCCAAATCGGGACATTGCCGAATCCGTATAGATTAATAAAATACGCCTCCCGGAGCGTCATCATGATTGAGGAGATCCGAATTGAGCCCTGACGACGCAGAACGGCAAATGTTATCAGCAATTGCTGTCCAAGAAATGTTGGCCATTCAGAAGCTTGAAAGACCAATTGCCAAGACGCCAATTGCAACGCCACCACGTCCAACTTCGTTCGGGAGCGCCAGTCTTCGCGTGTGATGTTGCATCGGAAATTAAGTTGATCCTTCCAGGGTTGTCTCATCCGTAGTTTATTTGCAGCCTTCAACGCATCGCTGGTTAATTTAGCAAAAGATTGCCTATCCAAAAGAATTCATCCATAAACAAATTAAAAAAAATTCTTTAATAAATTTGTGAAATGTATTTAATTAATTTCAATTTTTAATAATTGAAGAAATCTTTTTATAATTTTTTAATAATTTAATATTTTTTTTAAAAATTTAAAAAAATTAAAAATTTTAACAAATTAATTTATTTTTTTTCATTTAATTATAAATGTGACAAAAAATAACATAAAAAATTAATAATCCCATAGAAAATTTAACTTTTTTTAAAAGTTTACTTTTCATGAAAATCCTGCTAATCCGACGCATTTCGATCCCCATGTGTCGGATTAGCAGTCCAATGCCTTGACCACTAGACCACCGATGCAGCTGCCGAAATTCGCTTTCGAGTCTGCCTCTGATCAAGTATGCTTGAGGAGCGTCTGCAATGAAAATATGACGTCAGTGCACCTGCGATTTCGGTAAGTTTCGAAAACAGGCCAACAGGAGCGCATCACCGCCGTTGTGGACGTTGCCACGGTGGAAATGTCCACTTGCCAAAACTCAGAGACGTTAAAGTGCTCAAAGTGAAACAATGTAAACAAAAGAAGTATTCCCAAACGCATGCTTTTTCCCAATCCACTTCCGCGCACGGGAACTCGCAACCGCCAGTCCCGTCTTCAGAAATTATGACGTCATCAGTTTTGGTATTTCAGCCGTGAGATCGCTTTTTGCCATTTGGCATGTTTGCCACCGTTTCGCAACTCTTCCTTATGTCGCAATAGGGTTACGTTAGATTGGGTAAGGTTAGGTTGGGTCGGGTTTGGTTTGGTTAAGTTAGCTTTCGAAAATTAAATGTTGAAATTGGCTGGAATTTCCAACATCCAATCAGAGACGCGCTTGCGGAAGTGGACAAGGAAAAAAATATGCTTCCAAACATCAGCCGATTACTCAATCCAAGTCAACTCTTGGTCGCAACTTCGACGTAAAAAAAAGTTCTTTCTTGCAGATTATCAAGAGCTGTTCGGCGACAATCCACGTGCCACCAAATATATCGATGGAATATTCGGAAAGCTTCTTGGAAATTCTCAAACAACAGCGTACAATGATGTCTTCAAGGCGTTAGGGATTGGCCCGCAATATTTTGCCGATATGCCTAACCCATCGAAAGATGTAGAAACGGTCAAAAGCGAACTTGATCTTAAGGTTAAACAATTTATCCTGACTGGAAAGCTCCTGATGCGTAAGTTGACCAACAATTTTATTATGCTCTGGAATAATCACACAATCTGGGAAGGAGTCAAAGTAAGTGAAAGACATGCTGAAAATGTTGATACTTCTACATTTTGCAGATATTTATATATCCATAATTTTAGAACAATATTTTAAAAGATGATGAAAAATAAAAAATTTTGAAATGAAAAAAAGTAAAAAATAAAAAACAGTATAATCTTAAAAAAATGTTATGCAAAAAAAAATAAGAAAAAGATGTGATAAAAAAATTATGAAACATTTATAGTTTTTCACAAATGAAAAAATACCGTGAAAAAAATGAAAAAAATATTTTGTTATGAAAGTTTGAAAAAAAAATAATATATTTTTGTGCCATTATGTTTATACACATTTACATTTGTGCACATATTTGCAGGATATTCGAACATTGTCTTGTGTTCGCATATGTGTCATTTTCGCACATTTGGGAAAATTGGTCATGGTGCAACATGCGGTCTGAGAATTTGAAAACAGAGCATTGCAAGTTTGCGTGAAAAACGAAAAAATCAACAAACCGAGCTGACGCGGCAAACACTGTCGATGAAACAGCAAATGCAGGATCCACATTTCCGTCATTTGCTTTCGACCACAACCGCTGGTCAATTCTTTTTCATGTTAACTCAAAGCAGCCTAGATTCTCGTATGAACATTTTCCGGTTGAGACAGGTTTCACTCCCCGTGTAAACGTGTGTTTCCGGCATTTTGCAGGGCGCTTCAACAGTCAGCAAAATCGGCACTGTCATTCGCAAATGTACACAACAATATTTCCTTCTGATTTGAGAAAACGTTCACATTTTTCAACAAAGCCCCGCAGTGAACGACGCAGAAACGACAGCGTGCCACTGATTTCAGCGATTTTCAAAAAGGCGTGATCGTTACATGCCAATCGTTCATCCAAGGATCATGGACGGACGAAGCTCTTCTGGTTGCCAGCAAAGTCTAAAGCACAGTCTTGTTTCGGAGCAAAGCTGTGCTTTCAAACAGACAAAAAATCAAACAAACATAAATCTGGTGTCTGGAGACTCTCATGATTCTATCACTCTTTCAAGTTCAAAAATACGGGTGCAGTTTTTGAACACCGCTATGCAGAATGCAATAAATATAAAAAAGTGTTCAGTCTTAGCCTGACAGAATTGTATGCTTTTTAATGCCTTACACATCCATTGTATTAAAATCTGACTTTATTTAGAAATGCAGATGGTTGTTCATTCTCCTTAAACCCATACTTTTAAGTGCATTGAATTTCTATTTATAAAAACAATTTCTATTTATAAAAGCAATCCTGATAAGGTCAAATTGAAAAGAAACAACTTGTATGAAGTACGGGATCAAAAAAACATGGTGAAGGGATGGTGAAGTTTTTGGAGGATGTGTAGAAATGTCGTTTCTGGTAGCTTGGCCCTGTCAAAGAAAAAAAAGAATCTATTTAAAATATTTAGTGTTTAGTTAATCGATTGTCATGTCTTCGAAAATCTACCTTTGTCAATATGAGGTAGTTTCATGGCAGTCCACAATGGACTGCGGTTGCTCTAGGAATGACCTGCAATCGAATGCTGCTACACATTTCGCAAAAGCATCACCTCCGACTAAAATACCCTTGTCTCATTGAATAACTCTTATTAATGAATTCTTCTGTCACAGCAGAGCTTTACCAAACAATAATCTATTAAGGAGTCACCTCGATTATCGTAACCATAAATTATAATCTTTTATTCTTCTGTCCTAATACAACTGTGATTAAACGACTGTCACAGCACAGCTTTACAAAATATATTTATTCAGGAGTCACCTAGAACCATAAATTATTGTCTTTATACCACTTTCTCAACACAACTGTGTTTATACTGCTGTCACAGCCCAGCTTTACCAAATATAAAATTTATTTAGTAGTCGCGTAGATTAACATAACCTTAAATTACAATCTTTTTCCTACAGCCTCAATACAACTGTCTTTATACTACTTGTACTGCAACAGCACAGCTTTACAAAATATAATAATATTTATTCAGGAATCACCTAGAACGATAAATTATTATCTTTATGCTGGTGTCTCATTACACCTGTCTTTATACTGCAGTCACAACAAAGTTTTGCCAAATATATAATTTATTCAGGAGTCATGTTGATTACCATAACCTTAAATTACAATCATTTTCCTACTGTCTCAATACAACTGCCTTTATACTGTCGTAACTGCACAGCATTACAAAATATAATATTTATTCAGGAATCACCTTGAACCATAAATTATTATCTTTATACTAGTGTCTCAATACAACTGTCTTTATAGTGCTGTCATAGCAGAGCTTTTCCAAATATATAATTTATTCAGGACCATCTAGCTTAACAAAACCATAAATAATTATAATCTTTTAAATAATTATAATCTTTTAATTATAAACTCTCTCAATATAGTACTGTCGCGGCACAGCTTTACCAAATGTATAATTTATTTAGGGGTCACCTGGATTAACATAACCGTAAATTACAATCTCTTTACTACTGTTTCAGTGCAGCTGTCTTTATATTATTGTCACAGCACAGCTTCATCACATTTATATCTTATCAGAAGTGACATAACCTAAAATTATATTTCCTGCTGTCTCAATACAAGTCTTTACACTACTGTCATAGCACAGCTTCACCAAATATATAATTTATTCAGGAATCACCTATTAACATAACCATAAATTATAAGCAAATATCACACACACCATATCTCTAGACAATTCAATATCGCCACGAGTTCTTTTGAATTCGATCCCCTTCCCGATTGATAAGTGCGTGTCAGAGCACAGCATCACAAAACTTCAAATCTTGACGAGCTGCATTACTGTTAATTTTTCACCACAGGTACGACTCCATCATATCAGAACAATACAAAGAGAGCAATTTCTTGATGTCATGATGCTTTGATAGGTGTCATGCACCGAGTACTCAAATGAATTCTATTGCAAAATCACAACTCAAATTTTTTCTGATAATTTCTCGCAGAACAATATGAATTGATGAAGGATAGATATACAATGGCGGATCTCGAAAAAACAAATTTCGGAGCTGGTAAGACTACGAGTCGGATTTTAAAGACAAGTATCCGCATTTAAATTTGGTGAAGCAGTATTTACCCTATGCAGTTCATACTTCATTGCATGGTGTGAAACGAGAGTAACCACTAAAACTTCTAACAGCTAGTGATAAATGAGTAAGGACACCGTAGTTATGATTATTTATGCATGCTTTCCCGACATAATTTCACGGGAACTGTGCAGCAGTAAACGCCCTTGGTGCTTCTTTAAGTAGAGCTGGGCTGGGCTGTCGGCAGAACATATTCCACACCACAACCAATGCTTGCAATTATTTCATGTCCACTCCCTTGAATAACCGATATGCTAAAATTTCCACAGAATTCCGGAAATTTGGGGACAAAGAACTAAATGGACTTTCCAGAGATATGATCCAAGGTATGTTATCTCTTGATTGAAATTCCAATTTTTTTCATAGTTGATGTAAATGATCTTGAGGAACAATGTCCATGTTCTGTAGAAGGAAACACTAAAATTCGTGATAGACTGATTTCTGCTCTTCAGGAAATAATTAACTCATAGTTATCAAACACAATAACAATCACATGCTTATGAAATCACTTTTGATCTCTTATATGGTAATTTTGAATTGATAAACGCAACATTTTATGCAACATGTTTAGCGCAACATTTTACATTAACTCTGTGATAGCGGATCCTACTTCAGAGCTAAAATATGCATTTACGCTGGGATGTGGTGAGAGACGGGTTGGTTTATTTTATCCCAGATGATTCAATGTTACTAGCGACATATATTCCAGTTATCTCTCTGGGAACATGACCACAAAGGATCTGGAAAATGCCAAAATATCTCTTTTGCTTGTTGTCATATACAGCAGTTAGGGAAGTCCTTTCCTCAAAAGAAATGGCAACTTTTACCCGGAAATGCGCATCACACGGAAGCAAGTCGCTTCAAAACATCTACAGTTGTCGTTCTGAAAACATAGATACTGCCTGAGAACAATTTACTCAGTAGAACAGTAAATGCTTAGAATAGTTGAACAATTTCTACTGCCTTTTCAAATGCAATCACTATTGTGTGACATAATCCGTAGCGCGCTTCGTGGATTGACGTTGATAAAACTCATCCTGCATATTCATAAATATTCATTCTAACTCAAAGAATTGCAACATTTATGAAAATATGTATGCATGTACGGCGCCTCGCTGCGGCAAAGATATGTTTTGGGTTTGCATTGCAAATTCCCATTTCGACGTTGATAAAACTATTCTTGCATATTCATAAATTATTCATTCTAACTCAAACGAATTTCACATGAATGAAAATATGTACACGTACCAGTACGATGCTCTTGTTGAGACAAAGATGTGTTTTGGGTTTGAATTGCAAATTCCGATTTCGACGTTCATAAAACTATTCTTGCATTCATAAATTATTCATTCTAACTCAAACGAATTTCAACATGAATGAAAGTATGTATACGTACGAGTACGATGCCTTTGTTGAGACAAAGAAATGATTTTCGGTTTGCATTGCAAATTCCGATTTCGACGTTTATAAAACTATTCTTGCATATTCATAAATTATTCATTCTAACTCAAACGAATTTCAACATGAATGAAAGTATGTATACGTACGAGTACGATGCCTTGTTGAGACAAAGAAATGATTTTCGGTTTGCATTGCAAATTCCGATTTCGACGTTGATAAAACTATTCTTGCATATTCATAAATTATTCATTCTAACTCAAACGAATTTCAACATGAATGCAAATATGTATACGTACGAGTACGATGCCCTTGTTGAGACAAAGAAATGTTTTCAGTTGCATTGCAAATTCCCATTTCGACGTTGATAAAACTATTCTTGCATATTCATAAATTATTCATTCTAACTCAAACGAATTTCAACATGAATGAAAATATGTATACGTACGAGTACGATGCCCTTGTTGAGACAAAGAAATGATTTTCGGTTTGCATTGCAAATTCCTATTTCGACGTTGATAAAAACTATTCTTGCATATTCATAAATTATTCATTCTGACTCCAACGAATTCCAACATGGATGAAAATATGTATTACGTACAAGTACGAAGCCCTCGCTGAGACAAAGAAATGTTTTTCGGTTTGCATTGCAAATTCCTATTTCGACGTTGATAAAACTATTCTTGCATATTCATAAATTATTCATTCTGACTCCAACGAATTCAAACATGGATGAAAATATGTATTACGTACGAGTACGAAGCCCTCGCTGAGACAAAGAAATGTTTTTCGGTTTGCATTGCAAATTCCTATTTCGATTGCACTGTCGTGTTTTTCTGGAATTTGGAAATGTCGACATGTGAAATCAATTTGCGTGCATGGCATCGTTCATTGATTTTCAGATACGTTGAGGTAAATCTCGGTGGAATTCCGCTCTTTTGACAGACGCATCGACCTGCAGTTTGTTGGTTGAGAGAGCGCATTGGAGATTTCTCGAGTATCGACCGTATTGTTCGCCTGGTGTGGATTTCTCCAGACTGTGGCAAAGCGAGGGAAAACGTGCTTCAGGTGTTTGCGTCTTGTCAATGATTTTCTGTGCAATGGAAATCTCACGTAATTGGCTTTGCTCTCGCAAAAGTAAAACCAGCGAATTTCTGTCATGGCGGCCTATTGTTAGAATAAAGTGACTTTAAACATATAGCCAAAAAAAGTCCCGGTCATCGAAAAAGTTTTGCACAGGCGGCTTCGTTATCCTGGATAAAAACGATACAGGTGGCATTTCAAATCAAATTAAAACCATTGAGGAAGAGAAAAGGAAAACCTTACACAAGTAGGATATAAATGGGGACGAAGACGCAAACGAACACATGCTGTCAAATTCGAAGTAAAGAGAGTGAAAGCGCATATATCCCCATTTATATCGTACTTACGCAATGATCAGATTTTTTAAACGAAGCCCATCATTTAGCCGCGCATTGTTTCTTTTTAAGTGCAATTTTGTATAAAAAAGAAAAAAAATCCGCAACCTAAAAGATGGGCTTCGTTTAAAAAATCAGCCTAATGTATTCGGCACTGGCGCCGCACCCAGACACTCGGCCGAGTAGAGGATTAACTTTTAGCTATTTTATGGCTGCATAACTGGGAAAGGCAAAACGTTAAGCATCTCTAAAAACGTGTCATCACAGCTATTGAAAAGCTTAGCCCTACTCGGTAATACGAAGGGGCTGTCAGAAAATCAAGAAAATATACCATTCGTGGGAAGATACATTGGAAGGTCCACTTCAGGGAAGTTATGGATGTTTTTCTGTGTCTGTATTGACTGTTGCATTGCAGGAACTATCCAAGAAAATGAAAATTTAAGCAGTGAAAACACTGATATCATAATTATGCAAAACCATACCATGTCTTCGTCTGGAAAGTGAAGAAAGTGAACTAACTGCTGAAAACTTTGTACATAACACCTTTTGCCGCCATTTATTTTGGGCAAGACATATCAGAACATTGTCTCTTTTGTTCGCATGTTGTCATTTTCTCACACTTGTAAAAATTAGCCATGTTGTAATATGTTGTCTGAATGTTCGAAAGCTGAGCATTGCAAGTCTTTGTGAAAAACATAAAAATCAATAAACCAAGCTGACAACTTAAACTGTCGATAAAATGGCAGATGAACAATCAACATTTCAGTCGTGTGCTTTTGACCACAACCGATGGCCAATACCTGCTCATGTTTACTCAAAGCAGCGATGATATAAACATTTACCGGTCGAAACGGTTTTCAATCTCTGTGTGAACGTCAAATATGTGTAGCCGCCATGTTGCCGGGCACAACAAAAGTGAGCAAAATACAGCAGCAGCGTCCACAAAATCATGAAATGTTTCCTTCAAGTTTGAGAATACGAACAAGCATTCACATTGTGGAGGCGATTTTCAAAAAGACGTGGTTGTTGCATGCCACTAGTGCATCCAAGGATCAGGGCAGTCGAAGCTCTTCAGGTTGCCAGTAAAGTCTAAAGCCCAGTCGCGCTACTGAGCAAAGCTGTGCTTTCAAACAGAGAAAAAATGAAAACAAACACAAATCTGGTGTCGAAATTATACAACTGTCCTTTTCTTCTGTCACAGCACAGCTTTACCAAATATAAAATTTATCCAGGAGTCAACTAGTTTAACATAACCATGAATTATAATCTTATATCACTCACACAACACATCTCCAATATCGCCATGAGTTCTTTTAATTTCAATCCCTTTCCCGATTGATAAGTGCGCGTCAGAGCACAACATCACAAAACTCCAAATCTTGACGAGCTGCATTTCTATTAATTTTCACCTATGGCACGACTCCAACACGGCAGAATAATACACAAAAGAGCAATTTCTTGTGCAATGGTTTAATGGGTGTCATGCACCGAGTCTCAAATTTAGTCTATTGCAGAATCAAAACTCAAATTTGTTTTTCTGATAATTTCTCGCAGGATATTATGAATTGATGAAGGATAGATATACGGAGGCGGATCTCGAAAAAACAAATGTCGAAAGTGGTAAGATTGAGAGTCGGATTTAAATCTGGTGAAGCATTGTTTACATACGTAAGCGCCGTTTTGTGCATTGTGCATACAACAATGTTTTGTGCATTTTCCATCCCGTAGATGTGCATCAAGCATTTGACAAGACTGGTGACTTATTTGGAGTCGGAATCTCGAGTAGCCGTTTCTGTCGCCACCTCCTCCGAGCTATCTGATGGTCTCGAATAAATAAAATAAATAAACGAGAATTAACGACAGATCGTTGCATGCCAACATCATGTTGCTACCAAAACCACCATTTTCAGCAAGAACACCAACCCCGAACACCCGGCCTTCCCTCTGGCTGATCAACACTAACGGCAGGATAACCACCTTGCCGCACTATGCGTCAATTTCACAGCCATGTTGCGAGAAAACACGCAAAGCCTATTCTTCCATTTGACCGGAGGCTTGTGGCGCATACGATATTTAAAATTAGTGAAGCATTATTTCCCCTAAGCGCCATATACGTCACTGCATAGTGCGAAAGTGGAGTATCCTCAGCTTCTAACTGCGAGTGATATAACGTGTACGCACACCGTAGTGATGGTTATTTATGGATGCTTTCCCGACATAATTTCACGGGAACTATGCTGCAGTAAACTTCCTTGGTGCTTCTTCGAGTAGGGTTGGTGCTGGGCTCAGGGCAGGTCCTCTTCCTCACAACAACCAATGCTTGCAACTATTTAATTTCCACTAACACGGAATAACGGCTATGCTAAAATTTGCAAATGATTCGAGAGAATTGGGGACAACAAACTGTCTGGTCCTTCACGTAATATGATCCAAGGTAAGTTATCTCCTATTTCAAGTTCCCATTATTTTCATAGTTGATGTGAACGATGCTCACATCTGAAAGAACAATGTCTATGTTCTGTAGAAGGATACACTGAAATTCAGCTCATCGGGAAATAAATTTCTCATAATTGCCAAACACAACAACGATCACATGTTTTGGATATCACATTTGTCCTCTTTCATACGAACTTTTGAATTGTTGAGCGCAACTTTTTACGCAACATTTTTACATGAGCCCTATTGATAGTCCGAATCCTGACTTCCCGGCATCTATATAAGCTTTTACAATGAGTTGTGGTAGGTGCTGATAGATTTATTTCATCCCAGAGAAAATCTAGCATTACTTAGTAGCATATATTTCAGTTATCTTTCAGGTAACATGGACACAGAGGATCTGGATAAATGCCAAAAATATCATTTTGCTTGTTGCTAAATCCGACAGTTCAATAATTACATCCCTGGCGAAAAATTGGGTTTAAAGGCAAAAAATTGAAACAAATTTGAAATTCGAATGCTGAAACGACCCCACATGAGATAGAACCAATTTTATCTCAGAGACAAACGTCCTCCAGAATGTTTGCCGCTGGATGTGAAATGATGTATTCTCCACATTAGCATGCTCTCAAACACACATTACCGATAATAAAGTGCAATGCTCATTACAATACCTTTTTCCGTGAACATTTCGGGAGTGGAATTCCCTCACCAAGGATTCACATGTCCTTACAAACTTTGCAATTCATGCTAAAACATGTTTTCGATACCATGAAAGTGATCATTCATTTCCTCATTTGAATTGATATTTTTTCTTCATCTCGAATTTTGTATTTCAATTTGAATATTGAAATGTGAATTTTGAACTTGAATTTGTCCTCATTTTGAATTGATCTTTTTTCTTCATTTTTATTGTCAATTCCTATCTGCGAGTGTATCTGTGTTTTGTTATCCACGTTATGTTTACCAATCTTGACCATAAAAAGTTCTTTTATATTATTCACGTGTTATCTTATCTTGTTGAAATTGCTTAAAGAAATAATTAATGCTTGTATTAAATCGCTATGATGTTTGTTTTATTTATAAATGTTATTATTTAAATCGCAAATGTGATTAAAATACAAGCATACATATTCTCGCCGTGTATGACGTCCATTTCATAACATATGGTGCAGATGCACTTTTACGTTAAATTTCCCTGATGTTTGCGTTTCCCTGATGTTTCCCTGATGTTTGCGTTTCCCTGATGTTTCCTGATGTTTGCGTTTCCCTGATATCAGGATAAACCAATTTCGGTACGCATTCAACGTAAGTTTTGGAAAGGCATGCTGTTGGCAAAAGAAGGTATAGCTCGCCGTAAAGTCTACGAATTCATCTCACCACTAATTCGCTAATCGCACGACGCGCTATTGCATGTTGTATATTTCGTGTTTTTAGGATGAGTATCGTAAATTGGAGAAGATGCAACCGAAAATGGATACTCTCACTTGGACGCGTATTTTATTAATCTACACGAATCCGACAATGTCCCGATTTGGCGCTTGGACAAATAAGCAAAATAAAGCTAACCTAACATAGCCTGACCAACATAACCTACTAACGTAACCTAACCTAACCTAACCTAACCTAACCTAACCTAACCTAACCTAACCTAACCTAACCTAACCTAACCTAACCTAACCTAACCTAACAAACCTAACCCTAACCTTGTTTAACTAACCTATCCTAACCTTACCTGACCCATTTTCCATGTTCAGAGTGTTTTCTTGCCTTTTTTGTGGCTCGGGACTTTTACATGCAGTTAGATGGGCAGTTATATGGAAAAGTGCCCGATTCGTATAGATTAATCAAATGCGCCACCGGGACATCCGCTCATTAAATACTGCCGCCAGGAATCTGATAGCAGACAAGACACACTAAAAACTTCGACCAATTGACATCTTCATAAAATAGAAAAATGTAAGAACGAATAGACAATAACAAATGCACGAAATAAAATACAGAACCAAAGAATGCAATAAATTAAAGAGTGGTGCGACGCCAGGAGAATGCGAGATCGGGTGATGAGTGCTGAGGCGGCAGGGAGAGCATTCCCATTTTCATGGTAACGGTATTAGCTACCGTACAGGGTGTGGAAAGCAAGCCGCCGACTGTGATTGTCCACTAACGTATCTATTTATTTGAACATTATCACAGGAGACCAAGTCATGCCGTCAACAGGTCGGGATGTTTGGGACCCAATTATGGAACTCTGGAATCAGTGGCTTGGTCGGAGGAAGGATATAACTGGTAAGGATTCGTTCAGTCGTTATTTATGTACGTGTGAATATTTACAGTTTCATGTATTTGCCAATGCCGTTTTGAAAGAGCGGTCTAATTTGGTTTAAAATATTACACCATGCCGAAAATAACGTGGCATTAAAGCAACTCCCATTGAAATCAATTAGGCTAGCGGTTTTCGATACGAAGAATATGGATAATCACAATATCTGGTTGTCAATAGCTGCCAGATGAAAAAAATAACATATCGCTCACGTTAATCGATTCCAATTGTTGAAATGGACGATCGCGGACGTGGATGAGATGACAACTAATAATCTTTAGAACCGTGGCGGACACACATTATAATTTAACAGTATAAGCTAAAGTGACACGCCTGATTAAAACTTATATGGTGTCTGTATTTTTCTTAGACAATGTGAAGTCGAGAGGGGATGGACTCACAAAGAATTTCGTTGCCTTGTCGAAAGCCTGGCTGAACCGGGATGCAGACGATCCAGTAATGAAGCTTTGCAAGACCATGGGGTGGGATTTGCTTTCGATTCAACAACATGCTGATCTTCCGGAGGATAAAGTTGAGGAATTAAGAAATAATGATTTCAGACTCACACAGAAAATTATCGCAGCGATGGAATATCTACATGAAGGTCCGCACTACCACTTCTTGTCTGAAGGCCGAGTTCCACTTGGGCGCCGTGAGGAGTTTTTACAAACCCTGCGGGGACTTTAGATGGCAGAGAGCGTTTGGTGCAAGAATGCTCGATTGGGGCCTTGTTTTCTCAAGAAAGAAAAATAATTTTTATCTTACCAAAACCTTTCTGAACCTGACCAAACCCTGTCCCCTCTGGGAAGAAACAATGCTCGGTGTGGGCCACGGCCTGCCATCTGAAGTCGCGGTGGGTTACAAAACTGGCCGCCGGGAGCCAATCCGTCGGGATCCTGGCCAGGCGGTGGGAAGGTGTCATGCTCTGCGCCAGCGTTTTTGTAACATTTTCACAAAAACCCAGGCGACCAAGTGGACCTCGGGCTTTAATGCTTTCTCGTGTAACTTTTACTGGATCCAATTCACTTTGCTAGATTCTTCTTTATGCATTACACGGCACAGGAAATACACCACCTGAATTCTTGGAGTTATTTTATCTTCGAAAAACAGACAATATGCAGCACCTGTTTCTGCTGTTTCTATTGCGGTCTTCTGTTTCCGTTGCGTTTGGAGCGCATACCGTCTAATTCCCACACTACCTTCGAAGATGGTGGCTGCCCGACTGCCAGAGGCGTGGTCGGCAGCACCATTTTTTACCGCCACACTAGCTGGCATTTCCTGGGCGGTGGGCCAGATCATTGGGAGAGGCTCCGCTTCGGCACCGGGTCGGACGTTGACCACAGAGGCTGGCTAGGTTGTTGGGTCGCGGCTTCTTTTGTGAGGGCTCTTCTGTATCCGTCTTGGCGGCGGGCACCTTTGGCTCCATCTTGGGTTGCGGTCTTCTTCATTTGCTCCATCTTGACTGCGGGCTTCTTTTGCTCCGTCTCACGCGCCGCGCCCGCACTGGCATCACCTGACTCCGACAACGGCCGGTCTCGGCTTTCGCGTTGAACTCTCCAACGTTCGGCTGCCTTGATTTGCAAGGGACGAGCATATTTTTACGAGCTTTTCAATGCGAGGGACTCTGCCTTGGCAACGCTGGCCCACCAGATTACTAAGCAGGTTTCCCCCAAATGTCACCATTGCCTTTGTGGACAGTATTGTTTAAATAATAACAAAAAATAATAAAATAAATACGAAATAAAAGGAAATTTAAAATTTCACATTGGCGAATTCAAGGCAAAATTTATTCGCTGCCAGCAGCAGTCTGCAGATCAGAGCTTGATAACGCGCGCCAAATGAATAAACAGGAAAGGGTGTCTGCAAAAAGAAGAATGCGCATGCAGTATGCCGTCTTTATGTGTTGTTGGCTCTCAGGAGAGCCGTTGAACCGTTCAACGTCTTTCAACCATTTCACTACAGCAAAAAATAGCCACGAAATAGCTTTAAAGATAAACTCCATACACCCGTGCAAGGTAGAGGTTTAGAAAAAAATACGTTTTTCTCAAATGAAAACCACTTGAATACGGCTGAAACCAAAGCCGGGTTGAAGGAAATCATTACTTCATTCTCCATCAGGAAATACAAGTAGGTTTTTCGGGAGAAGTTGAATGTTGGGAGAGTCGAACCTATTTGAACGTGTATATTCCAATTTTTGACCGTGGAGTTACTGGCGTTTGCAATATGAATGATGAATTCAATTTCCATATTCATTTCCCGCACTGTGCAGGATTTAGAAATATTATTGGGCTGCCATTCGGCGCTTCGGTTCCACAGTGTATGCTACTTTAAGTATTGTCATTTTTATTGTCCTTCTGTTTCACTAAATAGATTCACCGTTCAATGCGGACGGCAAGTCATTCGACGAATCTACGGCCAATTTGACAAGTAAGTTAATGAGTGATCATCCAGTTGTAACGTCCGCACAGGTTAAACTTTCTTTTTTGGATTTTTGGGAAATGAAAAATTGCAGACAAAAAACACAACAAAGCTTCATAGATTAGGCCTGTTTGAGAGGCTAGTGCCAGATTTAATACGCTGTCGCAAAAATCATCAAAAATCATCAGAAAATTTCATAACAGAATTTTATTTGACACCAATTTCACAAATAAATGGGTTTTCAAGTGATTAGAAAATAAAAAGAAGAAAAACAAAGACAAATAACTTGAGACTACTTTCCAGCGGATGAAAATTGAGTTCGTTGGAAGGCAGTTCAACTCAGCTGTCTGCAAGGCGAACATGCAGGCGGGGAGAACGTTTTGAGCGGCCGAAGAGCACGGAGCTCGCTGTGAGCAGCGCTTGGAGTTCGATTCAGCTGCTGGAAATGGTCGTTCGCCGGAGCGGCCGCTGCAGGGTGCTGGCCGAGAGAGCTGAGTTGAACTGTTTTGGGCCTCGACTTCTTCAAGTGGGTTTTGTACAGAACTGCTTAACTGCATAGCTTGACTCATCAGAATTGAGAGCAGGGAATTTTCGTTGACATGGGTAATCTGGCGACAGAATTCAAACTCTGGGGCCATCAGTTTTGTCCTGAACACTCAGAAAATGCTGTTCACCAATCTATTAAGCAATTAGCCAGAATGTCATGTTCCAATAAGCTGTTCTTGCCGGAAGGAACTGATAGTTACTAATAACTGTGTAACATGTTCGAGAGTGCAGATCGTCGTTCTAAATCATGTGGTGATAAGAGACGTGAGCGAAATTAAGTTGTTTCAAAGTTCGTCGAACAGGTGCGATTCCAATTGGTGTTACTGCAGTATGTCTTGAAAGTCCAGTGACGTCATGGACAGTAACGTCGTATCCGATGGCGAACTGAAGTTACTCAGCTTTGGGCTGAGATCGATGACGTTGATGTCGATTCGTACAGGAGGAAGAATATCAACTTCTGACAATCCAAGGTTGATGTCAGAGGTTGGCACTTGATGGTGATATCACAACGTTCAACTCCATCCCCTCACCCAGCCATTTCTCCATTCCCATGCGCGGTAGGCAAAAGGTCGCTCACCCAGATTATCGCGTTGGACCGCGAGGTTCAAAACGTCAGTAGGGCGTGGTGCGTCTAGGTAAGGACACTAAGTGTTTTGCGTATCGTCATGTTTGGAATCTTCTTTACTCACAATTCCCTTGCTTTGCCATATCTACACTGGATGATTGGTATGTTGCATTCGTCATTTCTCGTTTAAAATGTATGTAGATTTATTCTGGCATTTCTGGTTGTAGGAGAATATAGTTCACTGGATCTCGTTCTGAGAGTTAAGAAATAGAGTTTCACTTCACACTTTGCATACACTTTTGACTGATTGGCATGGTGGACCCTTAGCGTGACAAAAGCTTAGTTTACACTTGGAGTGATGAGAGAGTGATTCCCCTGTACTATTTTCTTTTCTATTCCTACATGGCGCCTCGAAAAAGTGCAAATGCCTAATTCAGTCGGAAGCGCATGCGATTTAAAGGTGTGAAGGAAATTCAATTGATCGAAAATTTTTGATAAAATCCTTTGCCATTGTTGAAAAATTAAAACTTGATGCGGCACAAGATTCGGAAGAAGATAATTATTGGAAGGAGTCAAGTTGACAAAGTTTCCCGTTGGGTTTTTGTGGGTGACTCGCAACTGAAAAGATTTTGCAATCGTTTTGGTTTGAACGGAAGATTTTGTTTCCCAGGCAAGAGAATTGAAGTCACGGCACTTGTAGGACGGAATTGGGATTTGTTAAGGAATAGGCAATTGATTGTTTTTCTTGGAACAAATAATTTATTGAAAAATCATTCGTCCGCTTTGATAAATAGATTTTTCTCGGTGTTTTTGGATAAGGCTCTACCTGTTGCAAAGAAAATAATTTTGTGCACAGTTCCATTGGTGGCATTGCACGGAGTAAATAAGAGGAATATTCATCGACTTCAGGAGATAAACGAATACATAAAATCATTCGAAAAGAACCCGAAAGTCAAGATTCTAAACCTGTTTTCGCTGACCCTGCAAAAGAATCGAATTCAGTACGATTTGTACGAAAGACAATTCAAAGGGGGAGCGAGAAAAGGAAAAACGGATCTCATTCACCTGAATGGAACTGCACACAAGATTATGTTGATGAAACTGCACAAATTGGTTTAATCTGCGTCTCATTTTTGATGAATAATGATTTGGTCGAATTTATGATTTTGCAAGTTCAATCGTGGAGCGTATATTTTGGTGTGTGCATTTTGAGGTGTACTGTACATATCTGACGTGGTTTCGGACACGAGTGAATCACACATTTTTTTCATTTTTCTGAATATTGGTTGACGAGCAGCGTCCTGTCTGCAGAGCCTGTTTTCTCGCTGCCGTTTCGTGCAGGCTGATGGCATAAGGCGAATCAGCTGTGTTTTGCTTTGATCAGCAGAAAAGTGCCAGGTGCGATTGCAGCACATTGTCAATGCAAAACAAAAGAAAAAAGATATCTGTGTTTGTCGCACATCTGCGAGCCCACGAAAATGAATCGATGGTTTTGAATTGAATTGGGTTTGATCATAGTACATATTAACGCTGTTGTCTGATGATTTTTCAAGTTGTGTACAGGGTAAATGAATACTGAACGAGAGTCTTTACCCAGAAAAGTAAAAGTACCTGTCAATTATCGCGATCGCAGAGTATATATTTCACGCAAAAATATGCCTGGATCTGAGATTGAGGAAGTTGAAGCTGGTGTGGATCCAATGGAAAAATCGGTTGATGTGAGTCATGAGATGACTGGCGCAGGTTACAGTGGTGTACAGAGTGGCCAAAATAATGGCGTGAAAGATAACCCTGCGATGATAATTGAAGGTGCACAGCAGAAAAGTTCTGGAAGTGAACGACCCATGCAAAGCAATCATTTGGAAATTCAGAAAGGCTCGGAAACTGCTTTTTCAAGAAATGCTCCGAAAAGTCCAGAATTATCAGTTGCTTCGCAACTCAGCATTTTGAGTGAGTGCATATTTGGAATGCAGGAGCAAATGAAAAATCAGTATGAGTCCATGCAAAATCAAATTGATTTTCTGAACTTCAAAATGAATAACATGACAATGGGGAGAACTGAGAATGATTTTGGAATCGGTGATACACGCACGCGTGTTGTGAATGATGCAGGTAGCACACGTGTTGGAAATACATTTGGTAATTATGTGAATGTTGAAACAACGTGTAAATCTGTTTTGTTGCAGTCCTTGAAAAAGAGGGTGAAGGTGAGCCTTCCCTCGTTTGAAAATTCTCGCAAAACATCGCCGTTGGAATTCTTGTATGCAAGCGATCGGATTTTCAATTCATTGGATGGATCGGTCAGTCAAAATGAAATTTTGGATTTCATTCAGTTGCAGTTGGATGGAGAATCGGCAACTTGGATGGCTCTGACACGTAATCAGATCACAACTTACACGCAGTTTAAACATCTGTTTCTGAAAGCATTCTACAGTCACAATTACATTGAAAAACTTTTGGAAATTTGGCACTCAGTGAAACAGCAGTCGGATGAGCCAATTCTTTCATTTGCGCTGAAAATTTTCACAATTGGAAAATTAATATTTCAGGATTCCAGTGAGGGATTTTTTGTGTCGCACATTGTCAGCAAGGCCAATCCGAGATTGCGAACATTTCTGCCCAAAATACCATACAATTCGTTTTCGCAATTCATTGAAAAAGCGAACGAGGCCGAAATGGATTGCATCAACAGTCAAGTTTCGTACAAACCGGAAATTGTGGAGCACCCTGTGGAAAAGGTTTTTGAAAAGAGCACGGAAGGTCAAGTTGACAATGTGAGAGATAAAAAAGAAGCTAAAAATGATTCGTCGCAGCAAGTTGGTTCGAAATCGGGAGAAAGCAATCAGAGAAGAAATGTGCAAAACTTTCATGACGGACAGCGTTGGCAAGGATATAGGCCTTGGTCAAATCAAAATTACAACCATTTTCGCTCCTGGAATCCGCATGGAAATTGGTATGGTGACAGGAATCAGCAAAATTATGGCAATGACAGGAACTTTAATTTCAATGATCGGAATGTTGGAAATTTTGGAAATTTTGCGAGATACAATTATGGAAATAGGGCACAAGGTGCGAGTGCGCAACAAAGCCACAGATATGATGGTCCGTCGCAACAAGGAGGTATGCGACAGGGTGTTCAGGAAAACTGAAAGAGGGGGTGCGTGTGAAGAAAAATAATTCTGAGAGTTTTGAGAGGGGCGCAACCCACTCCACCCCCGATAATCTTGTGAATGGAAAATCTGTTCGAATTGCGAGGAATTGTTTGGTCAACACCTTGGTCGTTGATGGTTCTTTTGTGCAGAAATCGCCGTTTTCCTTCGTTATCGTTAATTCATTCGTTCGTGATTTGAATTGGGACAAGTATTATCAGCATTTGTTTAAATTTTGTATGCCAC
This sequence comes from Sinentomon sp. SZTP_YWyxl, assembly GCA_030068105.1. Classification (NCBI taxonomy): domain Eukaryota; kingdom Metazoa; phylum Arthropoda; class Protura; order Sinentomata; family Sinentomidae; genus Sinentomon; species Sinentomon sp. SZTP_YWyxl. The sequence goes on from JASGXE010009937.1 coordinate 46,473, forward strand.
ATTTTGATGTTGTTTTGCAAGCTAATGATTCGGATATGATTGATTTCACGAATTCTACTAAATCAGCGATTGGAAGTGTCCCACCTTTTAAGCCTGCAAATGAGATCAGCGATTTGAAGCCACATTTTGAAAAAGAAGAAATCGAAAAATATGATCGCCTTCAGGAAGTTGTTGAGCCAAAAGTTGTTGATGAGTTGGAAAAAGTCAAAAATGAGTCGATGGCATGTGATGACTTTAGCAATATTGCTACAAAGGGACAATCAAGCCGAAATGAAAATGATTATGAAAGTTGGTGTTTTTGGAATGGAAGTGATGAAATTAAGCCACAAAGAGAGAATTTTGGTAGGAGAAAATTGAAAAGGGTTGCCTATATAAAACAAATTGATGTTGAAACTCAGACTTGTGTTAGCGAGGGACTTTCATTGGAGGATAAACTTGAAGCCACAAATGTTTTAGAGAACAGTGATAGTGGGATGGAAGATATAAGCCACAGTGATAAAAGTGAAAGAAGTGAGGATGGATTTTCGACGGTCGCAAATCTTGGAGAAAATGATTTTGATTTGGAAACGGATGAGGAAAATGAATACAAAGCCACAAGTTTTCATTCAAGAAAAGTGCAAGTTTGGGTGAATAATTTGAATGTGGAGGAAAAAGCTTTCTTTGATTCAAATAAACTGAGAATTCAGCAGAAAAAAGACAAATATTTGAATCAGATTTATAAATTTTTAAGCCAGGGAAATGATGCAGTGGGTCCGCTGAAGAAAAAAGTTCAAAACTATAAAATTTCCGATGGACTTTTGTATCACAAAAACAAAGAAAATATTTTCTGTGTGGTAATTCCAAGTCACTATTTAGAAGAATTCGTGATGAGTTTCCATAGCAATCCGGATTGTGGCCATGTTGGTATCAAGAAAACCTTGGAGAAAGTTAAACGTGTCGCTTTCTTTCCGTTGATGAGTAAAGAAGTTCACAGAATAATCAGAGCTTGTGAAGTTTGTCAAACCAGAAAAGCCAGGAATGTGTTAACTTTTGGTTCCCCCATGTGCAAATTCAAAATTCCGGCATATCCACTGTTAAGTTGGAGCATTGATGTTGCTGAGTTTGTCACTGACTCAACACGTTCCAGAAACAAAAATCTTTTAGTCTGTGTTGAAAATTTCAGCAAGTGGACTGAAATTTATCCGATTAGAGCCATTACTGCAGATAATATCTTAGTTCATATAAGAGATATTTGCTATCGATTCGGCATACCTCACTCCATTACTTCAGATCTTGGCAGTTGTTTTAACAACAAAAAGTTTACCTCATTTTGTAACATCAATCACATTGAACATTTGCATTCTACTGTTGCCCACCATCAAAGTAATCCAGCAGAAAGGGTAATTAGGTCATTGAGGGCAATAATTCGATGTTTGATTACCACTCACAATAATTGGTCAAAATATCTGTTTGAAGTTCGATTAATTTTGAACTCTTCTATTCACTCTGGCATTGGGATTTCACCGGCAAAAGTTTTGTTCGGCAGGGATATTTTTTCACCTCTGGAACGGTCTATGATGCACGATGACCACGTGAAAAATTTAACTCAGGATGATTTGCTTTCAATTGAAGAGAGAGAGCAAATATATGAGTCAGTCAGGAAATGTTTGCAACAGCAACATGAAGAAAACAGTAGGTTGTATAATCCGAAACACAACACTCACAATTTCATTGTTGGTTCGGTTGTCAAATATCAGTTAGAGAATAAATCAAAGGCCATCGATAAGTTCAACAAAAAGTTAGCCCCAATTTTTTCACCTCCGCATATTGTCGTAGAATGTTTGGACAATGGCAATTTAATCATTAAGCCATATCGATCTGTGGGTAGAACTTTGGAATTACATTGTAGCAGGCTTCTCCCTTTCCATTTGCTTCATTCCAAAAGGCGGCAAGTTCAGGAAATGAACGAGTCAGAGGAGAATACTGACGAAGACACCTCTGATATCGCTCCTTGTGATGATTCCACTGAAGAGAAATCTGATTTGCTTGCTATTGGCAATGTGTTTGAACAGAGTGAAGCATCACAAATTAACGATAATCATGAAATTGCATGTGGGTGCATTGACACTGATTCAAGAGTTCGTAATGACAGTGAGATACTCAAACAGAGTTGTGAGGAAATGAGGCAATTTTGTAGAGAAATTGGGGTGGACGAGGAGAGATATACACCCAGTTCATTTGACAGTTCCAAGCCTATGTATATGCAGTATGGGCTACCAAAATGGTTGGAAGATGCGTGTAAATAGTTTATTATTACATATATTCATCGCCTATTTGTTCAATTGAAGTTATTATTGTGATGTTTGATTGTTGTGAGATCGATTTTGTAAAAAATCAAGGGTCTAAGCCTCCGGCAACCTGCAGTCAAATTAGCAACTATTAACGGATTTTGATCAACTAGGTATTATTATTAACATTATTCATCTTATATAGTTAACTAAATAAATTGTTCGGTTTACAAAAATATTGATTTTGCCGAAAATTACATTTGTTGATTTTGTATTACATCTGTCGTTGCTTCTAAATTGCTCTGTTTGGTTGAAACGTTTTTGATATTTGATGTGTTGAATCGTTTGATAGTGACAAATGCATCTTCTGTGTTCTGAAGCCGCATTTGTCATCGTGGTCAACACGAAAAAGCTGGGGAGAGGGCATGTAACGTCCGGCACAGGTTTAAACTTTCTTTTTTGGATTTTTGGGAAATGAAAAATTGCAGACAAAAAACACAACAAAGCTTCATAGATTAGGCCTGTTTGAGAGGCTAGTGCCAGATTTAATACGCTGTCGCAAAAATCATCAAAAATCATCAGAAAATTTCATAACAGAATTTTATTTGACACCAATTTCACAAATAAATGGGTTTTCAAGTGATTAGAAAATAAAAAGAAGAAAAACAAAGACAAATAACTTGAGACTACTTTCCAGCGGATGAAAATTGAGTTCGTTGGAAGGCAGTTCAACTCAGCTGTCTGCAAGGCGAACATGCAGGCGGAGAGAACGTTTTGAGCGGCCGAAGGAGAACGGAGCTCGCTGTGAGCAGCGCTTGGAGTTCGATTCAGCTGCTGGAAATGGTCGTTCGCCGGAGCGGCCGCTGCAGGGTGCTGGCCGAGAGAGCTGAGTTGAACTGTTTTGGGCCTCGACTTCTTCAAGTGGGTTTTGTACAGAACTGCTTAACTGCATAGCTTGACTCATCAGAATTGAGAGCAGGGAATTTTCGTTGACATGGGTAATCTGGCGACAGAATTCAAACTCTGGGGCCATCAGTTTTGTCCTGAACACTCAGAAAATGCTGTTCACCAATCTATTAAGCAATTAGCCAGAATGTCATGTTCCAATAAGCTGTTCTTGCCGAAGGAACTGATAGTTACTAATAACTGTGTAACATGTTCGAGAGTGCAGATCGTCGTTCTAAATCATGTGTGATAAGAGACGTGAGCGAAATTAAGTTGTTTCAAAGTTCGTCGAACAGTGCGATTCCAATTGGTGTTACTGCAGTATGTCTTGAAAGTCCAGTGACGTCATGGACAGTAAATCGTATCCGATGGCGAACTGAAGTTACTCAGCTTTGGGCTGAGATCGATGACGTTGATGTCGATTCGTACAGGAGGAAGAATATCAACTTCTGACAATCCAAGGTTGATGTCAGAGGTTGGCACTTGATGGTGATATCACAACGTTCAACTCCATCCCCTCACCCAGCCATTTCTCCATTCCCATGCGCGGTAGGCAAAAGGTCGCTCACCCAGATTATCGCGTTGGACCGCGAGGTTCAAAACGTCAGTAGGGCGTGGTGCGTATAGGTAAGGACACTAAGTGTTTTGCGTATCGTCATGTTTGGAATCTTCTTTACTCACAATTCCCTTGCTTTGCCATATCTACACTGGATGATTGGTATGTTGCATTCGTCATTTCTCGTTTAAAATGTATGTAGATTTATTCTGGCATTTCTGGTTGTAGGAGAATATAGTTCACTGGATCTCGTTCTGAGAGTTAAGAAATAGAGTTTCACTTCACACTTTGCATACACTTTTGACTGATTGGCATGGTGGACCCTTAGCGTGACAAAAGCTTAGTTTACACTTGGAGTGATGAGAGAGTGATTTCCCTGTACTATTTTCTTTTCTATTCCTACACAGTTTTCACCAAGACTCATATTTGGTGGTCATGCAAGAAGTAGGACGTGAAGAAATACCATGACGCGGGGGGTGAATACTGTCATTATCAAAATTATTTTACAGAATACAATAAGTAAAGGTTGACCATACCCGGGTAAAAAATTTGAAGTGTCAAAGTTTTGAAGACATGTGAACATAAAAGAAGGCCTATTTCCACGGCTCCAATCGCAAATGTTACTATTTATCCATAGGAATTGATGTATCACATTGAACAGTCGTTCCCTCCTAACTACGCAATAGATTGCAGTGGAAATGAATCAAACAAAAGTCGTAACCTGCCGACATTGGACGGAACGAGTTGGCAACCTTGATCTGTGATATCCTGAAACTAACTCAATCCAAACCAAGCCTAACATAATCTAACCTAGTCTTCTAACTTTAACCTAACCTAGCCTACCCCTAACCTCATAATCTTGCTATCCTATTTCGGCGACTTGAGCGTGTGTGAAAAACTCGTTCAGACCAGTATTTTTTATGTCGGCCGGTATTCCGAATTGCAACCCGCATAAATTCTCTTGTTCCTTAGGATATCCACAATTTCGCCTGTTGGTATTTTGCCTCATCATATTGCTTATCGAGACTTTATCTTGTTACATTTACGCAGGTTTCATTAACAGGCCACTGCGTTGATGGTAAGTTGGCCAATGCTTTCAAATTCGCTCCCAAACAAATTTCACCAGAGAATATGGAAGACATACTCCGCAAGAGAATTTTCTCAAACACTCACCCTGAAAAAATCATTCGCCTTGTGCTAAGGGTTTTGAAAAGGGACAGGGTTTTTGAAAAAATTTTCCGCGTTTAAATATTTATCTGCAGTTTTCTGTAAACATATAGGCCTTAATCGTATGGGAATACTAGTGGGGATACCCTGCATAATTTAACAGCACAAACATTATTCGGCAGTAAAAGGTCTCCTACATTACGTCAATATGTGTTTGATTTTTTCCCATGTCCATACGAAGTCTGACTCCTGCATTTTTTCATTATTTCATTATTTTGGGCAAATGGCTTTCAAGATTTGGTGCTATGGCATTTTTACGGTAAAATGTTACAACATCTGTGATATTGTTGTAATGCAGAAATGCAGTACTGTACCGTAAAACTGTAGTGTAAATACATTTACTGTTGTAAAATGAAAGAAATGGTAAAATACTCGCTGCGGTTTACATGACGAGGAGAATTCCCCGCTCGGTCGCAGGAATTCAGAGCTCAACTGATTCTGCATTTTACGTTTCCCAAAATTTCTATATTTTAAGTTTCCCTATAATTTCCATAATTTGTGGTGGTCGATCATGATGATTGAAAATCCACGCCGTTATTCACTGAATAATCTCGCCTTCAGGTTGCTGTTGTGAAGTTTTCCCCATTACAACGAACTGGGTGGAACGCCAATACTGGCGAGGTATTTGAGGGTCCACCTAGCATAGCTTACATCTTATCATCTTCTGGTTAAATAGTTCCACATAAGTAACACAACATATCCTGATGTAACTTTAGTTTTCTTGATTTTTACAGCGTATTCCATAAGCAGAGACAAATTTTCAGGAGACATTCCTCATGAAAACACGAATCGAAATATCAGAACGAAAAAATGGCTCCGGCCCCTATTTTGATTTTAGAGACCCCAAAACTAGCCCAATTTCAGGAACAGGATCGAATTTTAAAAATCGATACGGAATAACCGCTTTTCATAATTCATATCCCATAGTGATTATAACAAAAAATAAAGATAAGTGAAATGCTCTCCTGCCTCCCATTTTGGTGTATGGACCCCCCAAGACCTTCAAAATTGGCCCAAACATATACGAAGAAATGGGGCGAGTTTTCAAAATCGAACTGGAGCAACCAAATTTTCTGCACTGATTCCTTATTACGATAGAAATAACAGAAAAACGCGTGAAATGTCCTACGATCTCCCATTTTGTTTTTTTTTGCATCTTTGAACGCGTCCAATTATTTTAAGAAAAAAGGTGCAAAAATTCCCTCTTGTCAAAAGAAATGGCAGGGGCTTGAGACCATTTCATTCGTCATCATCTTTCATTCTAATCATGATATGGAATCAGTTCTGAAAAATTGGTTGTTCCACGTTGATTTTGAAAATAAACGCTTGTTCCCTCGACTGCATATAGGCCGCTTTTGGGGGTTCTGGCGGTCAATAACAGCAAAATGCTGGATGACTGTCTTTCGTGTCTTTATTTTTTGCTCTAATCTCTCTGAGGAATCAAGTCTGAAAACTGGGTAACTCTGCGTCGATTTTGAAAATTCGCCCGTCTTCCCTGAAATGTGGCCATTTTGGGGGGTTTGGGTCGCAGGAAAACAAAATGGAGGCGTCGGAGCAAGATTTTTCACTCGAATATTTTCATTTTTGCTACCATGAGGAAAATATCCTGCAAATATGCTCTTATTCTGGAACACCCAGAATGGGTTCATTGCTGTGAATTGTTTCACACAATGTTTTTGCCAGAACATGTGGTGGAGTCAACTCGGAAATTACCATGATTCGGGTTCTGTTTTTGATCATTTTAATACGCCTCACAGATTGCGGTTTCCGTGTTTTGTCGCGTCAAGTTAAAATGATAATAATTGAAACATTTTTAATATTCTATGGGTCAGACAAAGGTCAAGAATTGTTCACAGCTGAGGAGAAAAGTGAACTGTTAAAACTGAAGATGAAGAGGAAGCAAGAAGTTATCGACGACTATCGGCAGAATCGTGGTATGCTTTTCGTTTGAATGTCACGAGTTTGAAAACGTTTTTGAACCATGTTTTCAAATTGCAAGTCTTATGATAAAAGATGAATCACGAGAATGCCAGCTTCATATTGTTAAACTAATCACACGCTCTCAGAGCATAACGGGGCTCAAACTGACAAGATTATTCGAAAGAAATTTTCATGTTTCCATAATCATCCCTCAACTTTTTATCTAAGGCACGTCAGAATTCACGAGCATAGCCCTTGCGATACGACAACAATCAAATGAGAGCGATACTCGATCCACGAAAAGAACAGCGCCTTTTTGCACCATCGCAGCAGAGCATTGACAAAAAGGCGAACCCAGATCGTCAAACATTTCTATCATCAACGTATTTAAAGTTGCGGAGAATGCTGGTGACGCACTATCTCAGACTGTGTGAACAGTCTCTCAGACTGTGTGACCAGTCTCTCAGAATGTGTTAACAGTCTCTCAGATTGTGTGAACAGTCTCTCAGACTGTGTGACCAGTCTCTCAGAATGTGTTAACAGTCTCTCAGATTGTGTGAGCAGTCTCTCAGACTGTGTGAACAGTCTCCAAGACTGTGATTTGTGTGACCGACGCCATTCTTCTCTTGAAAGCACAGAATGATGACGAGTAGTGGAACCGTTCATGCAGAAGAAGAGAGGAGATTGCATTGTCGGGTTCCACAAAAACAGCGAAGAAAAGAGTGATATCAAGATGGCTTTCGTGGCGCAATGTCAGAGCTTTGCATTCGAGAGGTCCCCGGTTCCAACCGCGAGTGGGGCAGAATTTTTCACATCGAATGTCTTGGAGTCTCTGCCCTTTTGGAGATGACGGGCAGAGAGTTGCCAGCAATTCTGCCTCTGCATGAAAGATGATGAGAAGGAACAAAAGTGTTATCAGGTAGCCAAATTTGGACGGCAGAAGTGATTGCTGCAGATTTTTGGGTATTTCTTTATCAGATCTGATTGACGTGTGTGAAGTTGGCGCCTCGGATGAATGCGCTCCGATATCTAAATATTGGACCACATATAACTGGAACCCTCAATTTGGCCGCAAAATTTGGATCGTTTTGGGGGCGTGAAGTTGGCGACTGAACAGATTCCGAGTTTGGCAATATGGACCCCGAAGAACTCCCACCGGACTCATTGGGCAAGTTTTCCATAATTTCTTTGAACCCCTCACGGATGTACAAGAAACGGGGTACTTTTGTGGAGGTGGAAGTGACGCCCAGAATGTATGGAATACAAGATTGGAGTACCTAATGGACCCAAAATGACTCGATGTACTCATTGGATCTTTTCACTTTAGACCCCTCTTGCTTGCTGCTTTCGAAATGGGGTCCTTTTTGGGGTGTTGCAGTTGGTCCGCCGACTGATCGGAATCCGAATTCGATAGGATGAACCCCGCAGAATTTGGAACAATGAACCGCGCAGAACTCGAGATGGACTTATTTGACCATATTTCCGCTTACTTGTAGCAACCCCTCTAGTTTGCCCTCAACATGGATTCCGCTCATTCGGAGGCCAATTTTTCACCGCCCGCTAAAGGACTCCATTTTGCAAGCGAAGTAGTCAAAATAAAACGGATAAATGGTCCGGTGAGCCCATTGCTCGTGCAGCCCCCAAACGTGCCCCATCTTCCAAGCAAACTTGAGTGCTAGGGGCAGCTGAGGGGCCAGCCTGAGTGCGAGGGGCCAAATTCACGCCTCCCAAAAAGAACCCAATGTTGCGGGCGAACGAAAATAGTCGAATTAACGATAACCCCTGAAAGGCCGCAATAGGGCAAACGAGTAAGATCGAAAGAAAAATTTCATTGCGGGTTGTTCGGGTCCATTCTTTTGATTTCAGATTCCATTCATCAGAGGAGCCTACTTTACACACGATGGATTTTTGGATTTTTGTGCCAATCTCAAATTTGGCGCCTGCGTTTCCAGGGAGTGGGATTTAAAAGAAAGCAAGGAAATTCGCGGAATTTGCCATTCCGGACTATAGACTTGCCAGTACCTAAATGCGCCGTATTTACGAGTACAACCCTTCATTTTGGATTTATTAATATCTTTTACAATAGTATTTGACGAACAGCTTTCTGGTTCGAATTGGAAAATGACGCGACAGTCATCCAACTAATTGCGTTGCACTGATAAGCCTTCTTTATTTGTTTTTTCCATCTTTTGAATATCTGGATTGCACATCAACGTGAGACCTGCATTCGAATTTGCCTCTAGTGCTGCCTCTACGTTTCCGTTAATTTTGTCGACATAATCAAAGAAAAATGGCCCATAATTATTATTCTTTCCGCCTAATGCCATCTGCGGCACTTTATTTTTTATTTTGTTGATTTGCGACCAAATTGAACAAATTCCAGCCAAAATGGGGGGTCTGAGAGCATTTCATGCGTTTTATCTTTTGGTCCAATTGAGATGAGGAATCAACCCTGAAAATTTGGTTGCTCCCGGTTGATTATAAAAATTCGCCAACATTCACTCGAATGTACCTGTGGGCCAATTATGGGTGTTTATGGGCTCAATTAGTACCAAAATTTGGGAATGGAGAGCATTTAGTGCGTCTCTATTTTTTATTTCAATAACTATGACGAATTAATTCTGAAAACACTGAAAATTTGTTTCCTCTATGTTAATTTTGAAAATTCGCGAGTTGTTCTCCGAAATGGGCCAATTTTTGGGGGTTTTGCGGACCACAAAATCAAATTTGGGGATCAAAGCAACATTCACTCAAAAAACATATTAGATTTGTATTGCCATGGGGAATATCTCCAGAAACTTTTTCGATATCTGCAACGCGCTGTTTTTCACCGCATTTTGTGATGACTTTCTCGGGGATGACTAATGATTTAAATGATTCTAGTGATCCCACTATACCACCTACTTTTTTCTTCCATAGTTTTGGATCCAAACTTGATTAGCAAATACCAGATTGCAGAAATAAAGAAAATATTGAGGGTTCCATATTTAAGACAAGAACTGAAGGCTGTCCAAGCGAATGGTTAGTTTTGGATAGAAACTTACTACTGGAAGACAGATTGCAGAACCATAGACGCTGCAGTGGGTAGGACAATAAAGACAACGACTGAGTGACGTCCAAACGAATGGTTGACTATAGGTAGAAACTAGATAAGCCATGCATTACCAGATTGCAGAGATAAAGACGATGCAGGGTGTAAAACTATTAAGAAAATTACTGAGAGACGTCCAGCCGAATGGTCAGTTTTAGGTAGAAACTACATAAGCGCAAACACCTGATAACAGAAACAAAAAAGATGCAGGGGGTAGAACTTTTAAAAAAACTAACCGAGAGACGTCCAAGCGAATGGTCAAATTTGATGAAAACTTGACAAACAATTACCAGATTACAGATTTAAAAATTGCAGATGGTTCCACTGTTGACATGACTGAAAGACATCCAATCGAGTCGTTTGTTGGTCTAGCAGTGATGCATGATGGTTAAAGACATCCTGACAGAAAATATGGCTGTATTAAAAGTTTGTCTTCCTGCTATTGTGAAAGATCCATCCGGCTTTCGGAGTCACATACAGCAAACAACAGGGTTACGGCGGCGAGATCCAGTTGAAAGGTAACTCTGCCTCCGAGGTAATCAAAGTTAAAGTGCCATCACCTTCACCTCAGAGCTATAGCAGATGGAATTTAACATTGCTTACCTCGGAGGCAAAGTTACCTGTCAACCAGATCTCGCAGCCATTAGTCTCTGCATCTGCTTCAAAATAGAGATGCATTTAGTCGCCTTGGAAAAATTAAAGTCGGGAATATTTTCGACTCTACGATTTTGGTAATTCCGTCAGAGAAAATAAACAGTTGCCTGGAATTTGTGCTTCAGGAGTGATAACACAGGGTGAGTCAGTGCAGCTGACCCAAAATGGGAAAGCTTATATCTCGTGATGTATGTACTTCCAAGAATGTTGATGGCAGCAATGATTTGCTTTCCTTTTTCAAGGTTTCTAAAATGGCTTTGATGTGCACACTAGTCCACCCACTCATTCATTCTATTTCTATATGAGGTGTTTTCGGGTGGGTTCAACAAGTTGTAAATCGTTATTCCTTGTAGATGAGAGGTGTAGATTACAAGTTACAGTGCCTCCTTCTCCGAACCCATTTATGAAGGTTAAGTCACCCCTCACCCCATCTGTTCTTTCTCTAGGGGTGGTTTTCTATTGTGCTCTCCTGGTAGATCAAATTAATTAAGAGGTATCAGGAAATGCTAGTCTCGAGCAAAAATGTACCAACTATTGAAACATTGGATGCAAGTCGCGGCTTCCCTTTTTCCGGGTGCGAAAAGAAACAAATTGTTGTTCATTGCAACACGTAAGCGGTTTGACGTAGAATCCTGAGGTGGTTTGGTAGGGTGACCTACCAGACTAGCCAAATCAATTGCGAAGTATCCTGTGTCTCCATACGATAATCGACTGGCACACATTTGCCAGTTAAAGGTTAAGGTGGACCGTTTGAAAGTGCAATAATTCAATGAGTTTAGCCTTAAGAGTTATCCCTTTATCATATGAACAAGAGAGAAAGACTTAACAGGTCTCCCCCTCACACAGTATCTTCTTGATCAAAGCCAGCATACACATCCTCTTCAATGCTCTGCAGTGCAGTGACGTATGTCTTGTGAGATGAGGCTATTCTGTTGTGTAACCTGCCAAGCCACTGTCTTGGACTTGGAGTTAGGTGTTCTTTGACGTGAGCAGTGTGATGCTGCACACGGGACCTCCTTCTTAAAGTCCGATCCGAAGGACTAAGAAACTGGCCACTAATTCTCTCTTTCCGACCTCATTTACTGTGCCTCGCCCAGGGAGGATGCACCACTTGTGCCACAGTAAATTTCGTGCCCCGACGGGGAATCGAACTCGGTCCGCCTATGGGTGGGAGTCGAATGCGCTAACCACTGCGCCACGAGGTTCGGACAAGTCCAGATTTTGAGATGGACCAACAACAATAACATCATCTAATGTGGAGTCATCTGGACCGAAATCAATCGCCCTCTGAGATGCAGCCAGTAAGAACCTTTATTGTCTGCTATTTTGGCGTTCTCCTTAGGTACAACTCAGCCTGCTGCTGCTTATTTATTTATTTATCGATTTTTTGCCGCAGTTCAAATCAACGAAGTTTATTTTATTTTTAGTCGCCCTCATGCTGGAGTGGAAAAAGTGGTACTGGAAGCAATACAACATCATGAAGTCAGAATATACGACGGCATTGAAGTATTATGAATCAAAAATCTCAAAAGGTATAAGATATTTATTAGAAATTAATCTCTTGCAATTCAGCATCATTAAGTCAGAATATTCGACGGTATTGAAGTATTATGAATCAAAAATCTCAAAACGTAAGATATTAATAGAAATTAATGTCTTGCATCGGACAGACCAGGTCTGAATTGTGATTGTGATTGTCATTGCGATTGCTATTGAGATTGCTATTGAGATTTATATTGTAATCGTGAATGTGATTGTGATTGTGATTGCGATTGCGATTGCGATTGCGATTGCGATTTCGATTGTGATTGCGAGTGCGATCGTGATCGTGATCGTTAACGTGATCGTGAGATCGTGATCGTGATTGTGATTATGATTGCGATTGAAAATTGCGATTACGATTACGATTTAAATTTTGATTGTGTTAATGATTGTGATTGTGATTGTGATTGCGATTGCGATTGCGATTGCGATTGCTATTGCGATTGTGATTGCGGGTGCGATTGCGATTTCGAGTGCGATCGTGAAGGTGATCGTGAGATCGTGTTCGTGAAGGTGATCGTGAGATCGTGATTGTGATTGCGATTGAAAATTGAGATTTATATTGTTATCGTGAATGTGATTGTGATTGTGATTGTGATTGTGATTGTGATTGCGATGGCGATTGCGATTGCAATTACGATTACGATTCCGATTCCGATTGCGATTGCGATTGCGAGTGAGATCGTGATCGTGAACGTGATCGTGAGATCGTGATAGTGATTGTGATTGTGATTATGATTGCTATTGAAAATTGAGATTACGATTGCGATTTAAATTTTGATTGTGTTTATGATTGTGATTGCGATTGCGATTGCGATTGCGATTGCTATTGCTTTTGCTATTGCGATTGCTATTGCTATTGCTATTGCGATTGCGATTGCGATTGCGATTGCGATTGCTATTGCTATTGCTATTGCTATTGCTATTGCTATTGCTATTGCTATTGCTATTGCGATTGCGATTGCGATTGCGATTGCGATTGCGATTGCGATTGCGATTGCGATTGCGATTGCGATTGCGATTGCGATTGCGATTGCGATCGTGATCGTGATCGTGATCGTGATCGTGATCGTGATCGTGATCGTGATCGTGATCGTGATCGTGATCGTGATCGTGATCGTGATCGTGATCGTGATCGTGATCGTGATCGTGATCGTGATCGTGATCGTGATCGTGATCGTGATCGTGATCGTGATCGTGATCGTGATCGTGATCGTGAACGTGATCGTGAACGTGATCGTGAGATCGTGATCGTGAACGTGATTGTGAGAATACGATTGAATATTGAGAATACGATAGAGATTTTTATATTGTGATCGTGAATGTGATTGCGATTGCGATTGCGATTGCTATTGCGATTGCGGTTGCGATTTGACTGCGATTGCGAATGCGATTGCGATTGCCATAGCCACTGCGATTGAAAATTGAGATTACGATTGCGATTTAAATTTTGATAGTGTGTGTGATTGTGATTGTGATTGCGATTGCGATTGCGATTGCGATTGCGATTGCGATTGCGATTGCGATAGCGATTGCGATTGTAACTGCGACTGCGACTGCGATGGCGATGGCGATGGCGATTGCGATAGTAAAGTAAACCATTTAAGTCAGAATTTTATGAAATAAAATAAAGAAGAATTCCATGAAAGTAAATGTAAAATGTTGCTAGAAATTTAGAAAAATAAGAATTTGCACAAGATAAGGAGATGCCATATGAATCCAATTTTATTTTGACATCGCAAGTATGTTGGTAAGAGGTAAACGCCAGGAATTGGCCCGAATTGAGGCATAAAGATTGGGATAGGCGAAATTAAATTTTTTAGAAATTCCTTTTAATTTCGTTGAAACGATGACTCCCAAAACAGTAATTTTTTGTCGTTTGCGGAAGTTAATTAGAAACAAAAACTATGCTCGCACGTTAGCTTTTTAAATACGTATACCTCTATTCATTCGCGAAACGCACTCATCGCCATTTTGTAAAATTTGAATGGCATGGGGCGAAAAAAAATTGCTTAGAATTTCGCCAATGGAGATTTTCGCCAATGGAGTATTTCGTGACTTTGCGGCGGAGTTCATCGGCATACAATTTTTACCAAAATATTTAACGTACGAGAGGAAACAAGAGCGCATATACAGTGAGCGGATTTTAAAAACTGTCCATTGCTCACTGATTTGCGTGCTCTTCTCGACGACGCATTTGTTGTGCTCTAAAGCCTTTGAACAGTTGATCACAGTCTATTGCTTGAGAAACTTCATGGTCTTTCTTTTCCTCGACCTATTCTTAAGCTGCTCGAGTCCTACTTATCAGATAGAAAAGCCAACGTGATTATAGACAGACATCCCTCCTCAAAATTACTTGATCTTGCCACTGGTGTGCCTCAAGGGAGTGCTCTTGGACCGCTTTTATTTCTTATTTTTGTAAATGACATTTTTGATGTGGTAAATTGTTCTATGAGACTTTATGCAGATGACATTGTTGTGTATAACGAGTCGGACTCAGTTGCCGGTTATGCATTCCTGCAGGGAAATTTGGACGCTATTTATCAGTGGTGTGTTAAATGGGGAATGTCAATCAACGTGTCAAAATGTGCTGCGATATCTTTCCAACCGAGTATCATAAAACTAGACGGAACAGATTTACGCTACACTATTAATGGTGAATCTATTCCTACTGTAGCATCCGTCAAATACCTTGGGGCTCTATTGCAAGCTAATCTATCATGGGATGATCTTATCAATATGACCATTAACAAGGCCAAAGCGTCGCTGGGGTTCTTACGAAGAAACTTATACCATGCTGATTCGGCTTCAAAACTTATGGCATACAAGTCCACCGTTCTTCCTCACCTTGAATATGCCTCCGCTGTTTGGGATCCCTTCTTAGTTCATCATATAGATGCGCTCGAAAAGGTTCAGCGTTCCGCAAGCAGATTTATTTGTAAAAACTATAACCGCACTGCAAGCGTTACAGATATGTTATCTGATTTGAAGCTAGTGACTCTCCATTCGCAGTGATGAAGCTAGTGATGTTTCCATTCGCAGCGCTGAGGAATTTGCTCTGATTAAGAAATAACGAGAGGTTTGCCTTTTTTTGTTAAGAATGGAGGGTTCTCAAATCAATGCATGTCTGGCTCACTTGGCCGTAATCTCTCTCGTGCGTTGATTGTAAATCGCTGCACCTGCTGTTATCTGAAGTGGCGCGGCTGCGCGCGGTCCATTTTGGCTGTGCGCGGGTGTGCGCGGCTGTGCGCGGGCGTGTTCATGTTTTATCAATAACCGTCGACTACAGAAGAAAGCTGGATTTCTGTGAAACCAAGGCGAATCACCTCATATGAGAAGCATCTCTAGCAGAAAGGATATGTTTCACAGATGAAGATACATTTTACTTGCATGGTCGATTCAACCGACAAAACACACGATATTGGAGCCGATATTGGAGCACCACAAAACCGGACTTTTCACGCGTTACTCATTCTCAGTGGCATCTGTAAATTCTCGAGATAGACACAATCCCAAGAATCCTTGCCCCAATGGGTTTTTTCTTCTGGGGCCACCTCAAGACGGAAGTCTACAAATCATCACCTGCATCTCTTCAGGAAATCCGGGAAAGAATTTCAGCTGTCGTCGCCGATATTACTTCTCGGCAACTTGCAAATGTCCGCGAAGAATTTCAAAGTCGGCTCTTTTATTGTCAGGAAGTTGAAGGCCAACATTTTGAACACAAACTGTAACTTAAAATAAAACGAAGTCTTTCAAGACCCAAAAGAAAAAGTTAAAAAAATGAAATCAAAAATAAATAAATACAAAATAAAAATAAATTAAAATAAAAAAACAAAATGGAAATAAGATTAAACAAAACATGACCAAGTCGTTGGGAACTCCTCGCAAGATGCATGTCTAAAAGAGATGCACATTTGGGACACCTTGCACCGAAACGCCTCAGCACGAGCTGATTTTATTCGTTAACAGAAATGCAGGCAGCACAGAAAAAATTGTCAATAACGCCATAGAAAATGGCTGGAAAAACCCAGCATTGGAATGGTTTTAACATCCGCACACTGCATAAGACTAATGGTTGACTGTCGGTGTGACAACTTATTTATTGCGGAGCTCAGTGATCAGCTAAATATTGATTTGAATTTGTCATGCACTGTTTTCAACAGAAGATATCAATCAACGGGAATACGAATTCTTCACAATAATCTGATTATTTTTCATCGTCGTTGCCTGTTGAAATTTCTGTGGCTTACATCATGGATGTTCTTCTGTATTTTTTTTTCGCACCAATAGCGAGAGCAAACACGACCGCAACAGATACGTTGGAACTGTAACCACTTTAGAAACAGTTCTACAGACCATCTACATTTGGAGTCGGCGAATTTTGTTGTGACTTGCGATTTATTTTCGTTATTTCATAATTAAGCTTACCAATCTTCACTCAAACTAATCTTGTTAGCTTGAGTGAACTTACCAATCTACCCTCGCCTTCTATTGCTTGCTATCAACAAAAGGAAAAAGTACTACCCGTGGCTTCGACCATTTTCCCTGTACATTCTTCAATTTTTCAGCATAATTTGATCATCATTGGGTCGAAATGCGCTCTATTACTCTACCTCGAAGGACTGCCCTGCAAACAATAGGAAAAAGGATGTATATAACACACAAAAGCAACAATTGTGTACCAGATGAACACCACAAGGGCACAAATTTTTCATGCCGCATTTGAAAACACAGATCCGCACCAATTTTATCACTGAAAATGTTTTTTGTCTTCATAAGTTGACAAAATGAAATTGCCAAAATCCATGAAAATGCATTAATCGTAGGTTCCCTGTGATTGGGTGCTTATTTTATATAGGAAGTAAAAAAATGAATAAAGTACGTCAATCGTAATAGACGTAATAGACGTAATATCGTTTTCAGCACGTCAATCGTAAAAAGTAGGATAAGATATAAAAATATTTTATTTTTTTATATTCGAATATTGTTATATTGTTCGTATATAGTTCGTATATTATCCGAATTGTGTATTGTATTAATGGTTTTGACACTCGCAGAAGGAATGTTTTAGCTGATATTGGTTTCAGAAGCTGCTCACTTCTGCCACAATATAAAAACAAAGATTAAAAACATACCTGTACCGATTTCGTCATCCGTTCTCGATGACATCTTCAGCAGGACTGAAGATGTCCTGCTGAGTCCTGCTGAAGATGTCATCGTATAAGGATGACGAAATCGGTACAGGTGTGTTTTTAATCTTTGTTTTTATCATTGTGGCAGAAGTGAGCAGCATATGAAACAATATCATCTTTCATGTATATTTCGCTGTTTTCGAGGCACTTGCCAATATGTTCCAAGATTCTAGCAATGAAATCACTGGTCCTTTTAATATCATATGAAAAGACATTCTTTGTTATCTGTCACGTCAGAAATATACCTGAATTGCCTGAAAAATAGAGTGTTCGCCAATTTGCTATTTTCATGGGAAGGTGTCGTTTTTTGAGAAAGTGGCAAAAGCAAGAGGAACATTCACTGAAATCCGATTTTTCCGAAAAGGAATCCGAAAAGGAACATGCTTTTCTGTCTTTGAGCGAGGAAGTGGAAAATGGAAGTTTCTTTTTGGAGAGGGGCCCTAATATGCCCAAAAGAAATTAAACGCGGTTCTCTAACATACAGTCGATAGAACAATAAGAAATAGAGCAAGATGACTGGATGGCCATATTCGTAAGAGAAGCATTAGAACAAGCCGTGATCTATCTAGTGGGGAACTGTGCTCTGGTGCCGGGTTAGAAAAGCTTGGTCATTTTATGCATAAGCTTTAAGCACAAATCCTTAAACGCATTTTGAGCGCAAAATGCTTTTAAAGCAGTCACCAGTCGTCCAAATGTGACCAAACAGAGAAACCAGTTGCCCATCCATTTGTTTAATTTCAGTATTAAAATGCTGGAACATATGTTTTGTATATATTTTCAGCTCAGAGTGGAGTTGCCTACCCAGCAGGTAACTATACATTTTTAACGTGTCCAACGTCAAAGTGTGTTCCACAACTCCACAACAAAACGTCAGCGCGTCGACAATAATTTAAGTTAACGTACGTAAGAAAATCAAAGTTGAAGCCGATAGCTCGTTGTCCAAGAGGGTAGTAGAAGCGCTGACTCTATTGTTCCATTTGTTGTGGGGCTGCGGTTCGAATCCTGCCCGTGACAAATTTTAGAAAAAGTAAACCATTTAAGTCAGAATTTTATGAAATAAAATAAAGAAGAATTCCATGAAAGTAAATGTAAAATGTTGCTAGAAATTTAGAAAAATAAGAATTCGCACAAGATAAGGGGATGCCATATGAATCCCCGTTTATTTTAACATCGTAAGTATGATGGTAAGAGGTAAACGCCAGGAATTGGCCCGAATTGGGACATGAAGATTGGGATAGACGAAATTAAATTTTTTAGAAATTCCTCTTAATTTCGTTGAAACGATGACTCCCAAGGCATTGATTTCTTGTCGTTTGCGGAAGTTGATTAGAAACAAAAACTATGCTCTCACGTTAGCTTTTTAAATGCATGTACCTCTATTCATTCGCGAAACGCATTCATCGCCATTTTGTAAAATTTGCATGGCATGGGTTGAAAAAAAATTGCTTAGAATTTCGCCAACGGAGTATTTCGTGATTTTGCGGCTGAGTGGCTCGGTATCGAATTTTGCCAAAAAATTTTAACGTACGAGAGGAAACAAGAGCGCATATACGACCAATAGTTGACGGTCAGTGTAACAACTTACTTGTATGTATTGGAGAGCTCACTGATCGGCTAAAAAATTGAAGATTGTCATGCACTGTTTTCAACAGTTGATATCAATTAACGGGAATAGAATTCTTCACAATAACCTGGCATTTTTTCATCATCGTTGTCTGTTGTAATTTCTATAGTTCACATCATGGAAGTAGTTCTGTAAATACTCCTTTGCTCTGAACTACGCCTCAATTATAACCGTTACAGAACCAGTTGAACTGTCTGTAACTCTACCCTTTCCCTTAATTACTATACGCTGTTTTTACACTTGCAATACCAATTAAGCAGTCTGTAATTCCGCCCAAAATATGAAAGACCGCACAAATCTATAACAGTTGCAAAACCAGTTAAGCAGTCTGTAACTCTCTATTTACATTGAACTACTGCTCATTTTTAACAGTTTCTAGACCCGTAAAACAGACAAAGCCCATTCAAGGTCAAGTAACAAATACGGAAGGTTAGTGCTGAGTTCGTGTGGTATCCGTCAGATTACTATTTGTCGCACTTGGTCTGAATTAGATAAAAAAACGTGATTGCAAGAGCAAGAAAAAGATGCGAAAAATTAGTGGTTATTACGTGTGGAGCAAAAGAGTTGCTTGCAAATTTAGGCCACCAAGTATTTCGGGATTTTTTTGCTGAATTGCTCGTTTTAACATTTTCCTTAAATGTTCAACTTTGTCCAATTTTGTTGCTGAGTCACTCGGTATAACATTTTTCCTTAAATGTTCAACGTTGTCCAATTTTGTTGTTGAGTTTCTCGGTATAACATTTTTCCTTAAATGTTCAACGTTGTCCAATTTTGTTGCTGAGTCGCTCGGTATAACATTTTTCCTTAAATGTTCAACGTTATCGAATTTTGTTGCTGAGTTGCGCGGTATAACGTTTCCTTGAATGTTCAACGTTGTCCAATTTTGTTGCTGAGTTGCTGGGTATAACATTTTTCCTTAACTTAAACATTCAACGTTGTCTAATTTTGTTGCGAGTCGCTCGGTATAACATTTTTCCTTAAATGTTCAACGTTGTCCAATTTTGCTGCTAAGTTGCTCGGTAAATATTTTTCCTTGACTGATCAACGTTGTCCGATTTTGTTGCTAAGTTGCTCGGTACAATTTTTTTACTTGAATGTTCAACGTTAACCAATTTTGTTGCTGAGTTGCTCGGTAAGACATTTTCCTTAAATGTTTAACGTACGAGGGAATACAAGAGCGTAAGACCAAAGTTGACGCTGAGTGTGAAGAAACACGTATTGGATAGCTCAGTGACCAGCTCAAAAGTGAAATTTGTTTGGATCTGTTTCGGCAGTAGATACCAATACGAATCTAATACGAATCTTACACGAATTAATTAGAATCTGGCAGTGATAACTGAACATCATGGAAATGGTTCTGTTACTACGCCTTTCATAACAACTACCCCTCAATTATAACCGTTGCAATACCAGTTGATCTGTTCTTAACTCCGCCATTTCTCTTAATTGCTGCGCAGTAAAACAGTTGCATACCAGTTAAGCAAACTGTAGTTCTGCCCTTAATCTGAATAACTACTAAACTATATTTATCAGTTTGTTGAAATACCATGTAAGCAGTCAATATAACTCTGCGTTTACTCTGACAACTGCTCCATTTTAACAGTTGCCAAACCGGTAGAACAGACACAGGCTATTCAAGAACAACTAAAAAATGCTGAAGGTTAGTCTGATATCGTGTGGTATCCGCCAGATTAATGTGCAGCACTTGGTCTGTATTTTATAAAAAAGAATAAACGTGATTATTCCTTAACGGTGGTAGATATCCGCTAATGCGTTGGATCATGCTTCCCTGAAACTCCACTCATCGAATGGAGAATTTTTACTTCTGAAGTAACTTTGGATATTTTTTAAACACGATCATAACATAACCAACTAAAACATCGTTGTGAGAACTCTTCAGGTGATATTCCAGTCACTTTAAAATAATTCTAGCGGGAAGGAGACTGCAAAAATTTGGAGAGATAGTGTTTCCACAGTGTCCAGTGATGGTCGCTTCTACCTTGTGAGATTAAGATCAAAGAAATATTTGAACATTTTTTTACGGCGATACCCCTTTCCTGGAAACCCCTTACCTTTGGCATGGAATGTCAAAGGTATGTGTCACCCTTACAAATGGCAATGTGCGTGGATACACCTTACCATTTACATCCAGCGATTAAACTGTAAAATCAGGACTTTTGGGCGCTGACCAAAATTTCGTTTTTGTATGAGAGGTAAAATTTAAACATTTCGGTTCATGCATATCTTGTCTAAGGGGGCGTCGCCTCCGCGCTCCCCCTACAATTCAAGCACTGCTTACCTCCTTGAATTTATTACTTGGAAGACAAAATTCTGACCACTTTCTTCCTGTGCCCGGTTTCGTGTAAAACCCACGCGGAAAAGTAGAAGAAAGGTAGGGTGAACAGAAAGGGTAGGCGTGGATAATGCCGCAGTTGTTCCTCAGATGTTTTTCTTTCGGCTTCCATTGTAAATTCTTACCGTATATCATGAATCCCTTGCAACCTGGAATTTTATTTGCATCATAAGTCCCATGTGGTTTCTGGTGAGTTACCCCAAATGTCATCGGGTTTAAAAGGTATTCAACCCTTTTGCTTCGCAGGGGCCCCTGATGTCAGCCTCTCCACTGACACGTCACAACCACTCTGTATATGAAATGTAAAGAATTAAAATAATGCATGTTCTTTGCACGGAATTAATCTCCATATACGAGAATGTGGCGATAGAATTATTTTCATAAACTCGTACATGTAAAACAATTCGACAGCGAAATTTAGCAAAACACCGTGCTGCGAAAATTAAAGATCTTTTTTTCTATCCGATATCAAATTCGACATCTCTAGAAAACTTTGTTGAAATGTGACGCTTTGATTTCGGAGTTAAAAGAAAGAAAAAATCTCCGGGGAAGCAGTTGAATAGGAAAAACAGAGGTATGTATGAGAAACTTAACCCCGTTGCTACTAAATTTTGTTCCTTCATGCAGCGTCAAGCATTAGGTTTTACGCATCTCTGATCAGAAACCTGTTGAAATGTTCCCTGGTGGAACATTCTCCGACACGCCGAGCGCCGTATAATTACCTTCTTGTTCTCCCATAATGTTTACACTTGGATGTTCTTCGCCATTTTGAGCGCCGTATTTTTCCTTCTTTGTTCTCCCATACGCTTGCACGTGAATGCTCTCCTCTAGAACGAAAACCAACTTGTTCTCCCATAAGGCTTCCACCTCACTGTCCTACGGAACACCGGATGCTTTGTTATGACCTACTTGTTCTCGCATAATACTTCCACCTGACGGTTCTCCGGAACAGCCAGACGCTTTGTATTTCCTTACTTGTTCTCACATGAGGCTTCCACCTGACGGTTCTCCGGAACAGCCAGACGCTTTGTTTTTCCCTACTTGTTCTCCCATAAGGCTTCCACCTGACGGTACTCCGTAACAGCCAGACGCTTTGTTTTTCTCTACTTGTTCTCCCATAAGGCTTCCACCTTACGGTTCTCCGGAACACCGGATGCTTTGTTTTCCCTAGTTGTTCTCGCATGATGCTTGCACGTGAAGTACATGTTGCAGCTCCTCCGTCCAAATCAACTCATGTAAATTTTTTTATGTTACCTGTTTTTGGGTATGCCGCGAAAGTGACGGTCAAGCAAAAAAGTCCTTGTCCATTTCGTATTCATCTTGGCATCAAGGGCCGTCTGGTATTGTTTTCCTCATGCAGTCTTGATATGGTTTTGTGCAAACTGAATCCATTCCTGTCATATTGGAATGTTCACCCAACAATGAGAACTTCTCAAATGATTTGCTTTTCATTGAATTCTCCTTTTTACAGCCAACGTGAAAAAGAAAATAAGTAAGTTTAATAATTAGCTACAATTTAGGGTTTTTGTGGGTTTGTTTTTCTTTGTTTGCCCAGCAAACATTTGATACATCAATCATCACGACAACAAACAGGGTTTCCTGAAAAGGTCCCAACAAAATGCATGTGGCTGCTTCCTTTGGTCGTGCTGATCAAAAAAGGAAAATTTCCTGCGGGACTTCGTTTTCGAGATTTCGAGCTTTTTGTGAATAAACTGCTAATATTTGTTGTCGTTTTACGTCTCATGCCCAGTTCATCTAAAACGGATCAGATTGGAACTGATCTCAGAACAGATTTTGGTCGGTGATAAAATGAGATGACATCACTTCCAGTCGGATCCGTTTTTGAAGAACTGGTCATTCGAGACGTAAAACTACAACATATTTTAGCAGTATAAACAAGGCTCGAAATCTCGAAAACCAAGTCCCGCAGGAAAAATGGTGTCTACCTTTTTGATCAGCACAATTGACTGACTGAATGTGCGATTGATCTGACATCATTTCCAATCTGATCCGTTTTTGAAGAACTGGTCATTCGAGACGTAAAACTACAACATATTTTTGCAGTGTATTCACCCTTTTTTGAGCAGCACGATTTAAGGAAGCCGCCGCAGGCACATTTTGTTGGGACCGTTACAGGATACCCTTTACACCTTTACAGGACACCGTTACAGAATTAAACGGCCTGTCAGATTCAGACTGCTTTCTGATGCCTCATAAATGTGAAGCAGATGCTGCAAGACTTCTATTCCATTGGGAATTGCCTAGCGCA
Source organism: Sinentomon sp. SZTP_YWyxl (assembly GCA_030068105.1). Lineage (NCBI taxonomy): Eukaryota > Metazoa > Arthropoda > Protura > Sinentomata > Sinentomidae > Sinentomon > Sinentomon sp. SZTP_YWyxl. The sequence goes on from JASGXE010009937.1 coordinate 70,113, forward strand.
CGGCGAAATTCGTTGCGTTGTAACAGAAACTGCAGAGGCAGGAAGCTGGTAACAAGGAGGGACAGATCATGGAACGTAAGAAGAGACGGCGCGGGTTCAGTGCTGCTAAAATGGCACGAATGGGTATCGCGGCGAAAGGGATGTTTGTATTGCAGAGAGCGCAAAGGGGCAGCAGAAATGATACCGAGGAGGTGATTTTGTTGCCATTTCTCAAGGCATGAGATTTTGGAATGAGATTTTGGAAACCCTCAAACTCTGACAGACTAAACAATCATTCGTTTGAAAAAGTCCCTGTATAAGAAGGGGGTCTGCACAAGTTTATGAATTTTTTATTTTTTATAATTTTTGTTAAAACAATGCTGTCACAAAATCGGGACGAAAAACCGGGTGAAAGCCATTCGATGAAGGAACAGTGAAGCCATATAAACAGTGTGAGAAGACACATACAAAATTAAGAGCACCATCACTTGAAGCAATTAATCATGCTATGCCGGTGTGACGGCCAGGGATGCAATCGCACGTAAGATGAGCGGTGAAGCTGAGGGGAGGTTGTTCCAATCCCTAATTGTGCGAAGGAAATACGAGCTTAAGTAACGGCTAGTTTTATAAGTGGCAAAATATCCTACAGATCCCACCCCAATCAGCATGAGCCGACCTGTAGCAGATCTAAACATTGAATTTGTTCTAGATTTCATAATGTCCTTTACACTCGTAAAATGATTGAATTTTTCTCAATCTTAGAAGTTTATCATTTTGTTCCTTTTTGAACAGTGTTTTATGTGTACAAAATGTTGCACACTATCGAAGGTGATTTGGATGAATTTGCTATAGAAGGTATGTTTAGCATTGGCTTTTCTTTCTAAATATCCTAATATATGCTAGATATGGCGCAGTAACACCATTCGGCCGCATTGTCAGTCGGTCGGATATTGCAATATGACGACAGAATTGCAGCTTGCCTGTGTACTGTGGCCTGTTCTAAAGCTTTTGGAGCTGCACAAGCATAGCATTGGAATCGAATGCGAAACCATAAAACAGATAATTGGCCATGTGAAATGCATTGCCAATAAGTTCCAATCCAAAAGGATTTCCGAGGTTTCTTGCAGAAATCACCCATTCCCTCACCCCTCAACCAATGCTGTGTCAAATGTCTGCGACAAAAATGTCAGTAATGAATGGGCAGTCTTTTCTTGCTCCTACAGAAAAGCGGTAGATTTAAGCGGTAAATCCTCCCACCAAAGTACGTCTTTGTACTTTCTGTTTTGATTCCACTGCCGGAAAAAGGCTAGGAGGGGGGGGTAACCTCTGATGGACTTTTTGAAACTCGTACCAATGCGCTTTCATGAAAACGATTTTGTTGGTAACGATTATTTTGTTGGTAACGATTTCGTTATAATAGCGTGTACACAGACATTCACGATTTTGTCGCGTTGCCGCGTTGCCGCGTCGTCGCGCGCGTAAAAGTTGTCGGGTGCAACGACATTACAATGTGTGGCACGAATACGCCATGCATAGTGTACAACACACAAGGCGATTTTGTCGCACCCGACAACATTTACTCGCGCGACGACGCGGCAACTCGACGAAATCGCGAATCATCATGGTGTTAAAAATCGGCGCTCTCCTCTCAGGTGGGTGAGGCAAACTCGTAAATCCATTGCAAATTCATTTGGAGGCAGGGGTCGCTGTTGGACAGACAGGAGAGATTCGGTCAACCCACCATCACAACTGTCTGTTCGTTTCTGTTCGAACAAGCAGCAGCGGGTTCGCAGAGAGCGGGCAGGGGGAGGAGAGGGCAGAGGGAAAGCATAGAGAGAGAATCCTGCTTGCTCCTGCCTGGAGCCGATTCTCACTTTGCTTCCTCAAGCTCAAAAGGCGCATACAGTGTGGTCAAAATAATTGGCAGCACGCAACAACATGCAGCGCCACAACTGTGGACGAAAAGGCGAAGGATTTCTGAATGCTTTTGTTTGCTTTTCTTGGCCATACATTGTTGGAATCTAGGGCTCGGTTGTTGTTCAGCGCACTTTGTATTTTTTTTTTGACAATTTCATCTTTTTGTTGTTCCACCTTTTTGTTTTTGTCTGCCAAGGCCTGATTGTCCGTGGCGCTGTGCCACGGGCTTTTTTTCGCAAACGATATCTTGGTCTTGAAAAAACACAAGATAGGTATGTGCTTCTTAAGATGTTGTTGATGATGCCACGATGCACAGATATTTTTTTGATCAAAATGGAGAATTTTCGAATATGCCATGGCGCGCTTAGCGTCGGTCATTGCAAAGAGTCATGACACTCGTGCAAGGTGTGAAGCTGCATCAATCTCTGTTGATGTTGGGTTAACCTTGCTTTTGCTTGGCAATCAAAATTTCTCGTTTTCGAATACATTAGGCAGACTGTGTACACATGGTGGAGATCCTCCAGCGGATGCGCGTGGCCATCTGCAAAGCACGCCGTTCGCCGTAGTATTGCATCAGTATTTCATGGTTAAAGCCTGTTGTTTTTCCTGCACAACTGCCATCTCCTTCTGCAGCGCGACCCGATTCTAATGCGCTTTGGAGATGAAAAGTTTGATAACACCTAAGCCCTCCATCTGCTCTATGTGCATTTTATCCAGGCAATGAATTCACGAGGTTGCTGAGGACATGGTCAGAGACCTTCCTTCCTTCACCTACCGCACCACGTTCATGTTTTTATGTTTTTAAACCACAGTACAGTACGCCCACTTTCATGCCTGTCGACCAATCAGCGCTACCCATTTGACCAGAACTTTGCTGCTATTTTAAAAATTAGGAACCGAGCTTGGACCTGCTGGCCTTGGCCTACTTTCGCTCAGCCGACAAAGGGAACAATAGAATTCCTTTCCCTTTGTTCCCGAAATTTGAGCTCCTCTTCACGAACAATGGCCATTGTTTGAACACCTGGCCCTGGCCTACTTATGGGGACGCTGTTCGCAGAACAGAGATGGGAAAGCACGATAGCCTTTTGTTGTAACACCTGGCCTAAACAAACAATGCAGCATCGCTCCCAACCTTTTTTTTTGTATTCGAACACCTGGCCGCAAATATAGGTACTCTAGTCTTTTGTTTGCACACCTGCGTTCTTTTTTCAGGTTTTTTTTAGGGGCGTCCACGATCTCGTGAACTGTGCAGCCTCTTATCCGCACATCTGCTCTCGCTTTTTCCTGGCTCGCTCTATGAGCTATGGCGAGAAGTCGACTGGAAAATCTAACACCTGTTGTTTAGTCTCACCTCGCAAACGCATTTGGACTGCATTTCTTCCCCATATACCAAGGGCGTCCGAAAGAGCCTGTTTGCCCAGTTCACATTGCGCAACTAAGGAATGTGGAACCGGATGTTCTGACGTCATCAGTATACCAAGTGCGTACCTACCTTTCCTGTCCCTCCCTTGCCTATAAGCATCCCGGTTGTCCTTGACCCGAATTACCACACGCAACAAAGTGAGCCTTGAAGTTCCCTTCTTTAGTTAAAATTCCGAGAACCCGTCTCCGAGTCAACATTCTGTTGTTCTCTCCTCCACCATTCCTGGTACCAAAACACAGTGCTTTTTACTTTGCACCTGCGGTGCTCTGACCTAAAATTACAATGTTGCATTCGTAATCCCATTCCTTTCATTCCCATTTGGATGAAACTTGGATTGCAGTACCTTCGCTTTTCCAATTTTCCAATCTTCTTGTTCAAACACCTGTCCCTGATATTTCCTATCTCGCTCTTTGAGCTCTTAGGGCGAAGGTAGCCAACAATAATTCAATAGCCTCTCCCCCACCCTCTTTCTCCCAATCTCTCTCTTCTAATATTTCCTCCTCGCATTCCGCAAAATTTCATAGGCCACTGTTTGAACACCTCCGGCTTTATTGACATGTTCCTGATCTCTGGAAATATCCAGCCCTGTGTCACGAAAACCTGGGCAGCTCCTGGCTAGCTCTTTGAGCTCTAGCGAAAATGTAACCAGCAATTCTCTACGGCTATTCGGCCTATTGCTGTCATTACTCTCTCATACCCTGATGAATAAAATTTTGGACCTGCATTTCTTTCGCATACAACAACTGTCGAATGAACGCAGTTTTTCCAATTCACATTGCGCAGCCCAGGAGGGATGAGCCGGATGTTCTGATGTCATCAGTACACTATGGTTGCGTGCCTCCCTTTCCTGCATCTCCCAAAACTCTAACATGACGCAGAGACAGGCTATATCACCACACAATACCAAAATCCTGGTTCCATGCCTCCATAAACTATTTTGTCGGCGCCCACCTGGGAAACGACGCTGCTGAGAAGCCCACGTCAAACCGGTGCCATGCGATCGCTAAAAGCTGCTAAAGGATACCAAGAAATGGCAGCGCATGCAGTTCGAACTCGGCTTAAAAGGAGAAATAAGGACGAGAAATCTCGGCGGCCACGTTGGCTCAGTTGATAGCGTAACCAACCCGGGAGCGAGAGGACCCCGGTTCGAATCCCAGTCTACGCAAGAATTTTTCAGTTTCAAGCGCATCGCATCTGGACGTGCACTTGGAAACATGCACACCGGATGTGGGATAGTACCTATGTGGCGCAACCGGTCCACATGCGATGTTCCATTGTCCTGCCACCCTTGCATTCCCGGAACAAAGACACAATAGCCATTCTTCACTGTCGAATTCCTGGGGCCAAAACACAATCGCCCTTTGTTCAGCCATCTGCGCATCGGGACCGCGGGGAGCTCAGAAACCATTCCTATAGAAACTTGCAAAATGAATGAACGTAGAAACTTGCTCCGTGAAACGCACCAGGAGTTGGCTTGGGGCAGCTGGGATACCAATAAAGGTCGGTCCGGCTAAAGAAAAATTCTGTCCCCATTTTCAC
>JASGXE010009938.1:0-61065 GCA_030068105.1 Sinentomon sp. SZTP_YWyxl
GGATCGGGACCGGTTTGCGAAGAAGGTTTTCGTGTATGTGCAGGCAATGAGTAGTGGAACATCATGGCAAAAACGGATTCGTCAAATTGAAAGGTGGAAGGGTACATTAGGGTGGGGCAGGTACATGGATCTGGAATCCGAGAGAAGAGTGTGTACGCAGAGAAAGGAGAGAGATTGAACAGGAGCAGTGGCATCGGTGGAGAAGGGAAGTGTCACAAAAAAGCTCACTGACTGGGTATTCTGCAAAGGATCAAATGAGTTGGGATGGAATATATGATGGTTCTTTTGGCAGCGACTTGTTGTTTCGGGCCAGGGTAGGTGCTCTAGAAACTGCGAGACGGTTGCGTTGGGTGGATGGGAAGGAGGAATGCAGGCTCTGTGGGGCAGAGTCGGAAGACTTGTGCCACATATTCCTGTGGTGCAAGTCAATGATTGAAGAGAGACGTTTTTCTGGGTGGATGGATGTGGACAGGGGCGTTCACAAAGAGCAGGAATGGGCACTTGTTCGTGAGCGACTGGGAATAGGGAGGGAGAAGGAATCAGACCAGTGGGTGGAACATGCGAAGCAATATCTTGTGAAGTGGAAGGGAAAGGTTTCTGCTGCCCAGCACTGAGGGTAGTTGAAGATTTTTTTTTGTTTTTCTTTATCTATTTTTTCGGATCCGATCTGGTGAATTGCCACGGGGTTGATATACATGAGGTTTGGGAAAGGGTCGGGGACCCACGCCCAGACCTAAGCCGGGAACCTGCCCGGAGACGGCGGCCCATGTTGGCGGCCCCCCACTGCGTGGTCAGTGCAAAACCATTTTCACGCAGCTGGGAAGAGGGAGTGTGCGTACTGCTGGCGAACGCCGCTGGTGCTTCCGTGACTCCCTGCGCTAGTTAACCGAGCTTATGCCGGACAGCGCTCTCGCCGCGTGACTGACACAAGGCGAACCATTCCCCGTTGTTGTGCACTGGAAAGGGGAAGTTCTCATCTTTATTTCATTTGGTTCCTTTCTTACATCTCTTGTTTCTTTTTTGTATTTCTTTTCTTTTTATTCTTTTTAAAGGCTGCCTCTTTTGAGGTTGCTTTGCTTCCTTCCTTCATCCTTTTTTTTCTCTTTCTTTTTTCTCCTGTTTTAGAATGTCAAGGTGAGCAGTTGGATGAACTGTGGTGACGGATGTCTGATGAGCTCGGGAGATGACGCGGAGTAAAGGACGAGGGAGATGTTGGTGATGACGATAACCGAGCCCGGAGGATGATTGATCTGACGCTGAGCCGATGATGAGGGATTTAGCCAAGATTCAGAGCTAAGTTTTTCTGTTTCTCTTTCATTCATTTTTTGTCTTTAGGTAGGTAGGTAGGCCTAACTTTAACTTATATTGGATTCCAGGGCAAGAGGAGCTTTGAACATGTTTGTGAAGGAGCAGTCTTGCTGTGGTATTTCTATAATGTAGGTTGGATTTGTGTTGCGCTAGGGTTCTGTGAGTGAGTGAAATATGTTTTTTTTTCTTTTTTCAATGGTGTTTTGTCTTTTTATTCGAGAGTAAATTTTGGGTTGTGGGTTTTTGCCGAAAAGAAGGCATCATACCTTATGTCTTGTCTTGTCTTGTCTTGTCTTGGCAGCTGGCTCAGTCGGTCGCGCGTCTGACTCCCAATCCCAATCCGAAGGTCGTGGGTTCGATTCCCGCCACAGTCGGAATTCAAGGGTTGTGTCGCGCGCCATTCTGGCTGCAGTGACAGAAAGGGAGACTGGTGGCAAGTCTTCTTGTCCTTCGGAAGGGACTTCAAGAAGGTGGTCCCGTGTGCAATTCACCATGTGCACGTCAAACAACACTCGGTATCGGTATCAGATTTACTCTGTTCTACAGGTTTTCATGCCATAAAGGCAATCATCAATTGTGAACAGCAGAGGTTCATCATATACCAGGGAAGGGAGGGGAAGGGATGGGAAGGGAACGCGACCGTCGGCTGCATTATCGAAAGGAGGGGTAAAGGGAAAAGGAGGGGAAAGGACCGCGAAGAGATCATCGGAATGTGGACGGGGCCTAGTCATATAGCAATCACTTCAGACACCCAGGCAGACACACACACATACACAACCAGGCAAGATCCAACCTTGAGCAAACTCTTAACTAACACTCAGCTCGTCCATTCCTCTTCCAGCCGCCGACGAAATCGGGCGCGAAAATTTGCTCTCGCTCTGTGCTCGCGCTCTCTTTGAGGCCGAGCAAGCAGTTTCAAAAAGTCAAAGATGCGGCCGGTGCCAAGTTTTCTGTCATTCAGTTCAGGGTTGTTAATCCTCGGGTAATTACCCGATTCTAGGGTAATTTAGACCTGTTTAGGGTGGATCTCGGGTCGGCGAAAATCTCGGGTAATCTCGGGTGAAGTGGCAAAAATGAAATATTGACCGGATTTTTTGAAAAAAGCTCGAAATTAAATTTAATTTCAAATATGACATCAAAATGATATTAAATATTTTTTATTTTTTGTCGAAATTGAAAAAAAAGTCGAAAACTAAGTGAAATTTGGCAACGCCGCAGTCCTCCAAGGCCGTGCTGTGATTTTTATTTTAGCCGATTGTTAGAATAATGATGCATGGCGTAATCAGTTCATGTCTTGTTCAATCAAGAATAGAATCAAACACAGACAATCGGGCCCACATGGTGGCATGTCAGGCAGGTCAAAAGGACAAAACAAACACATTAAAATAAATTGTGGGCAACGAACCTTGCAAAGTTTTGAAGATGGTGCCAGAGATTCCAGAGACAGAAATGGAGCTCATGTATTGGATGCACAAATTAAAGCCAAATCAACAGGCGTCAGGCATTTGCATTAAAAACAATCAAATGGATGAAATTGCCCTAAGAGTAAATTGATGGAAAATGGGAAGAAAAAAGGGGGCGAGAAGAATTATAAAAGCTATCTGCGAGTGCGAACCCCTGCCTAATTATTTTTAAAATCGAAGCTGCAGGAAGAATCTGACCGGCAATGATGAAAATATGGCTCCAAGTCAGCTGCCCGAAAATTTGCCTAGGACATCGTTAGATTCTCTATTTTAGTCCGAACAACATTGTTGAAGTGGCCCTCGGAAAAATTGAGAGCATCCATAGGAAGGAAGGCAAAGACGATTCCACAGAAAAAGGCTGCTGTGAAAAAAGGTGGTCCCTGAAAACCGGACAGCCGGACAGGACAGCCGGACAGGCAGAAAGGACCGCCGGACCAACCCGGACAGGTTAGGTTAGATTAGGTTAGGATAGACTATCCTAATAGGGCTGTGCGAATCGGCTTTCGAATCGAATCTCTCGAATCGAATCCTGCTTTCTCGAATCGAATCCGAATCCCGTCTCCACTTTCGAATCGAATCTTCTCGAGTCGAATCGTTAAGTTCGAATCGGCATCGAATCGAATCGCTTTCTCGAATCGAATCGAATCTCATTTCGAATCTTTCTAATTTTAACTCAGGCACATTAATTTCCAAGCTTAAAGCATGCGTAAATGTGAATGAAGTTGGTGAATTGAATGAAGATTAGGTTGGTACACCACAAATGGGGATTGCGCAAATTTAGGAAGACAGAGCATGGGTTCCAGAATGAGGTGAGATACCAGCAAGAGTTGGTGGGTTAGGTGGTACCCCTGCTTGTCTCAACAAGGCAAGGCAGATAGGTACCTACCACTAGTTACCCCTACTAGGTACCTACCACTAGTTACCCCTACTATAAGTGCCATTCATGCATGTGGGTAGGCCTATGTCCCTCAGAATAAAACACGAGATGCACTAGGTAGGTACCTACTAAGTAGCTAGTATAGGCAGGTACCTACCTATCATTGGTTCCAGAATGAGGTGAGGTGAGACACCAGCTATAGGTACCTAGGTACCTACCTCTCTCGATAAAGCAAGGCAAGGCAGGTAGGTACCTACGACTAGTTAGTTACCTACCTCCCGACTAAAAGTGCCATAAGAACATGTAGGTAGCTGGCAGCTGCCTATAGGCATGTACTTATGCCTGGCCTGGTATGCAGGTAATGCTCTGCAGCAAAATATATGCAGAGAAAGGAATGAAAAACACTAGGCAGGCAGGTACCTACCTGGTAGAGGTCACATGATGGAAGTGTCAATAGGCAGGTTGCTTCGTCAGTGATATTAGGCCAATCTGTTTTGGCTGAATAGGCATATAGGTGCCTAGCCAAACGATGGTAGGTAGGTAGGTACTAGGTACCAACCTGATTACAATCTGATTTTCCTTCCTGCTGATAACCTGGTAAAATGGCAGGGCAAAAACTCAAGCCAATATCTTGTACAAAATCATCATGAAAGAGAATTGGCTAAAATTATTGAAGATATTTAGAGCTTTTGCTGTCAAAAACTGGAATGCAAACATTTATTCCAGGTTTTTTTGTTTTTCTGGTAGCGTAGACCACAGCAACACAGCAAACAAGACAAACACAACAAAAAAAGCCAAAATGAACTTGTTTGCCGAACACCAGAAATGGGAGCACCATGTCTTTTCAAGTTTTCCAACAGAGCAAACAAGACAAAAAACAAAAAAAGCCAAAATGAACTTGCTGAACACCAGAAATGGGTGCACCATGTCTTTTCAAGTTTTCCAACACAGCAAACAAGACAAAAACAACAACAAAAAAAAAGCCAAAATGAACTTGTTTGCTGAACACCAGAAATGGGAGCACCATGTCTTTTCAAGTTTTCCAACACAGCAAACAAACAAACACAACAAAAAAGCCAAAATGAACTTGTTTGCTGAACACCAGAAATGGGTGCACCATGTCTTTTCAAGTTTTCCAACAGAGCAAACAAGACGAAACAACAAAAAAGCCAAAATGAACTTGCTGAACACCAGAAAGGGAGCCCAGTCTTTTCATGTTTTCCAAACAGCAAACAAGACAAAAACAAAAAAAAGCCAAAATGAACTTGTTTGGTGAACACCAGAAATGGGAGCACCATGTCTTTTCAAGTTTTCCAACACAGCAAACAAGACAAAAAACAACAAAAAAAGCCAAAATGAACTTGTTTGGTGAACACCAGAAATGGGAGCACCATGTCTTTTCAAGTTTTCCAACACAGCAAACAAGACAAAAAACAACAAAAAAACCAAAATGAACTTGCTGGACACCAGAAATGGGAGCACCATGTCTTTTCAAGTTTTGCAACACAGCAAACAAGACAAAAACAACAAAAAAAGCCAAAATGAACTTGCTGAACAGCAGAAATTGCCAGAAATGGGAGCGCCATGTCTTTTCAAGTTTTCTGTCAAAATCCCGGATACAAGACAAGACAAGACAAGACGTAAGGTATGATGCCTTCTTTTCGGCAACGTGCGTACTCGATGCCTTCTTTTCGGATAACATGCGTACACTAGACGGCGGATCGGCAGTGCAGGTAATGGGAAAACATCTGACGCACGCGTTCGCGAAAGAGAGATGGCTGCCATCTAGTGTAATTCAGTTGTTTCAAGATGGCTTCCAGGCGGCATCCACTTGGTTGTTTGACTTTGCCATTCGAAATTTTGGATCAATATTGAAGATTTTTGAGCTTTTTTTTGCAAAAAAGTTTTCAAATTTTTTATTTGAGATTCGAGATTCGATTCGAATTTTTTTCGAATCCTTCAAGAATCTCGAATCGAATCTTTTCGAATCGAATCCTTTTGTTCGAATCTCGAATCTTGATTCGAATATCACCACATTTTTCGAATCGAATCTTTTCGAATCGAATCAGGCAAGATTCGAGATTTTCGAATCGAATCTTCGAATCGAATCAAGATTCGCACAGCCCTATATCCTAACCTAATCTAACCTAACCTAACCCGTCCGGGTCGTCCGGTGGTCCTGTCCGGCAGTCCTGTCCGGCTGTCCGGTTTTCAGGGACCACCGTGAAAAAACGAGTTTCTGTCTTATGTTTTTGGAAAGAACAGGAGGAACGAAGGACAGAAAGTCGCTTGCTCTTGTAGAGTTGTCGTTTGGGGTAAGATTCCATGGTCCATCACCCCAGCCTCCACGTTTCAGAACAGCGTTGGAAAAAAACATGTTTTTTTGAAAAATACATAAAAATCGTTTTAAATGTTTAAAACATTTTTTTTTTGTTTTAAACATTTTTTTCTCCGTGTGTTTTTTGCGTTTAAAACGTGTTTTAAACATGTTTTAAACAGTTGTAAACGTGTTCCAAAAGCTGCCAAGGCTAATTTTGCACAAATTTAGTGACAATGGTACTTGAAAAAGGCAACAATAATGGTTTTATAGACAACAATGACAGAAAAACGTTGAAAATTGAGAAAAAAGCAAAAAGTATTTCTTTTGATTTTGCAGATTAGATTGTTTCAAACACACCATTTCAAACAAGTTGCGGTTGTTTCAAACATGTTTAAAACACGTTTAAAACACAATTTTGTTTTAAACAAACTGTTTTAAAACATGTTTAAAACAGTTTGTTTTAAACAAAATGTTTTAACGAACAACCCTGTTTCAGAATGCAATGCCCAAATGCTGAAAGGCCATGCAGGACTCTTCTCTTCTCAAGAGAATCCCATCCCAACTCATTTAAGAGAGACGTAACGCTCGCGTCAAAGCTAAAGTTGCCTGAAACGAATCTTGCAGCTCTCCACTGCACAGCCTCAATTGCATCAATGTGATATCTTTGGAAAGGTGACCAGGATGTGGTTGAATATTCTAACAATGACCTAACAGTTGACATGTATAAAATAGTCTTAATTTGCCTAGAAGCATAGCTATGGTTCCTGATAAGGAACTTCAATTGATTTGATGCTTTTTGCACAATCTTTTTAATGTGTGGAATCCAGCTCAGTTCAGAAGTAAAAAGCAATCCCAAGTTATTTTATGATTTCTGGCCTGCAAAGAACTTTGGATCCTACCTTGTAGTCATACAATGCAGGCGATCGGGAAGTTAAAAAAGACATACCTAATGGATGTTTTTGAGGCATTTATACCCATGCAGTTGGCATCACACCATTTTTTTTTTTAAAAACTGGAACCACCGCTGGTTCCCCGCCCACGAAATCATGAGACAAAGTCCCGTGTCGTTTTAGAAATAAAACCCAACGCCAATGGATTGACGCGCAAACGTTCGGTGCACCAGGCACCACGTCATAACAATTTTAAAACAGGGACAATTATGATCAATGGATGGCAACTTGCCAACATGGGAGGCGCGTCAAAAGCCACATAAGGCGGAGGTAGGTAGCAACCAATGTTGCGGTAAAATTGCCATGGGGCAAATAGTCCAATTTTTCCCAAGGGTGAGGCAAAAAGGGCAAATTTGTTATTTTAAAATGCCGGCCAGTAATAAAAAAAACAGGAAAAAAAAAAACAACAACAAACACAATGAAATCAAGAATGGTGTCAAACCTTGTCATTTGTCCGGCCATTGAAAAATATCAGCCGAAGAATCATGTCATATCCACATTAAAAATTGCCAGAATGAACGTGGCTCAAAGTAACCCAACAAAATGTGTGGTTGTGCATAAAATTCGCAAACAGAAATTCCCTTGAAATGTGTTGGTAAAGAAAGAAAGTGGGGGAAGCAAATTAGAAAAATGGCAAAAACGGACTACCACCTAGGTTTTTGTAATTGGGTCTAATCATTAACCGAGGAATCTAGCCTGGAGTGAACTATCTGAATGAATTGCTTCTCTGAGATATTTAAAACTTCTGGGAGGAGATGCAATCCGTTCCACACAATGAGGTATTCCATGAAAAATGCATGGCGATCCACATTTTTCGAAACTATAGGAGGGACAAATGATAAAAAACCGCCTGCCCTTGTAGGAAGTGTATTTGTTTTGAAGCTCCAAGGTCCATCACCCCAACCCCCACATCTGTTTATGCATTTCCTGAAAGAAGAGAGACCATGCAAAACTCTTCGGAGTTCTAGTGTTTCCCAACCCATTGATGAGGGAGGTGACACTCACATCAAACGAAAAATTGCCCGAGACAAATCTTGCAGCTCGCCTCTGCACAGCCTCAAGTGCATCAATGTGGCACCTCTGAAATGGAGCCCAGGAAGTTGTGGAATATTCCAAAATGGACCTAACAGTTGAGAAATACAAGATGGTTTTCACACGTTTAGATGCATAACCATAATTCCTAATGAGAAATTTCAGTTGATTTGAAGCTCTCTTCACCAAATTATGGATATGTGGTGCCCAATTTAGTTGACTGTTAAACAGTAGACCCAAATATTTAAGAGCCTGAGGCCTGGAAAGATCAGTGAGCCCAACCCTATAATCATTTATGATTGGTGATGCAGAAGTGGAAAATGACATAACAGAAGTCTTTGAGGCGTTTATATTCATGCAGTTTTCAATGCACCAGTCAGCAATGAAGTCAAGATCCCGCTGCAGAAGTGCAGTCATCATTGGTGGACACGATCAATGGAGTTCACATTGGTCTGCAGAGCAATGAAATCCTCACTTGAGGATATGACCCAATAAACAACGATGTCATCCGCAAAATGTCGGATTCTGGACTTAATTGCGGAAGTCATGTCGTTAATATAGATGAGAAAAAGTAAGGGACCACAAACAGATCCTTGTGGGATGCCACTCGTAACAGGGATAATATCGGACAACTCCCCATTTAACAGAACCCTGAATTGCCTATCAGTAATGAAGTTTGAAAGCCATGTGAACAAGTTTTCAGGGATATTCAACTTGGCCAATTTCCTGCAAAGTAGAGGTATGGAGACCTGATCGAAGGCTTTATCCAGGTCTATAAATGCAGCATCTATTTGTGTTGAATTCCCTAAGGCCACTGAGATCTCATGAATAAAACCGGTGAGCTGAGTTTCACAAGAATATTTGGATCTGAAACCATGCTGACCATGGAAGAAAAAGTTTTGACCCTCAAGCACGCGATACAAGTAACCAGCAACGATTTTTTCCATCAGCTTGGCACAAGAGCTTATCAGGCTTATTGGTCTAAAGTTTTCAATTGACAGAGCTAAACCTCCTTTTGGAAGAGGCTTAACTATGCTTTGCTTCCAATCACTTGGAATAATGTTTAAAGTTAATGACATAGAGAACAATATAAACAAATATTTTGGGCATTCTCGTCGTTGGTGACACGCGTTTAAGTGTGACTATACACTGGGCGCATAACTACGCATGCGGCACCTGGCTAAATGCAGGTGACGAGATGGCGCTCCGCGACGTACCTACCTGCTCTCGGAAATTGGCCGATCATCCCTGGCTTCTTAGCCAGCAGAGGCCACATACCCACGGACCTGTCTCCGTTCATGGTTGCGCAAAATATGAATACCTGCTGCACACATGTTTTGAAGATATCTTCAGCCAAGAGACAACAGGTAAACAGGTTGGGAGGGTGGACGACATCAAGTGGCGATAAACAATAATAAATTTGCCCTTGTGCAACAACTGTTACCTTTGTTCGCATCATCTTTTTTAGGTAAGAGCGATGGGTCCACAAAGAATGCATACGACAGAATCAATCGACAATGCGTTTAGGTTTTTGTAAAGGATATTGAACTGTCAGTCAATGCAGGTGATGATACTTTCCTTTGCGAGATATTGGCTCGTGTTCACGCAGGTATCCACTCCAATGACCCAATGGCTCTTTCAAGGGTCACAGTAGAATTTGTGGATCGCCAGCGCTGGCTCATTTTACCATTCATGGTCAGCTCAGAAGAAGCAGCTGTTCATCGGTTCTGCTGTCGGTATACATTCCATCTTCCTCGTTATTCATTGATAAGAACGCATAGATGAGTAAGGAACCTGTGGTTATCAACACCTGAACCGTAACGAAAATGCTAGTTGTGGAGTCAGGATTTGCAAGACAGCAGGTTTGATTTTCCAATGCGTGACAAACGAATTTCCTGCCTGACCATCTTAACCCAAGTGTCGCATGCGAGACAGGTCCGTGGGATGTGGCCTCTGCTGGCTAAGAAGCCAGGGATGATCGGCCAATTTCCGAGAGCAGGTAGGTACGTCGTGGAGCGCCGTCTCGTCACCTGCATTTGACCAGGTGCCGCATGCGTAGTTATGCGCCCAGTGTATAGTCACACTTAAACGCGTGTCACCAACGACGAGAATGCCATATTTTGATAACACATCCCTGTGGTTCGTTAGAAATGCGAGGGGGTGTCCTCCTTGGTGTGCGACGAAATCTCGGGCCACGTCTCATCTACATGAGCAAGGTTTATGAATTAATCATTGTGTCCTTAGAATCTTCCTTTCCACCAACTATAATCATAATGTTGTATCGACCCCCTAACATTTCCCTGGATTGCTTCACTGGGATTTGCACTGAAATCCTGAACTCCATTTCCCCCATGTTTCGTGCCCACCCTGGTGGTAATCTTCCAGTGTTTCTTTTGGGCGATTTCAATATTGATGCTCCAGCCTCAGGATCAGAGATTTTCCCTGATGGGTTACAAAGGCTAGTTGATAGGCTCTCCCTTCAACAGGTTGTTGATTTAATAACTCGGCCACCTGTGTGTTGCAATCCTTCTGGATAGAGGTGCCTACATAGTCTGATGGACAAGGGGGGACATTGAGGTATTGAGGAACCAGAATTTGTGACTGGCCAAAATGAACTTCAAAATTTCTTCGACTCTTGGGGACTCTCTGTTCCCCGGACCACCGGCCAAGGGATCTGCCCTTTGAAATCCCGCAGGGTTCTGCCCCTTGGAACCTCGCCGACTAATGCCGAGGTGCTGCATCTGACCCTGTTGCAGGCGACATTTTCACTTTTTACCTGGTTTGGAAAATTGGAATGTTTGATAGGTACCTCTGATGGATTGAGAATAAAAATTGAGAAAAGCAGAAAAAAAAAACCTGGTTTTACCTCAAGTGAGAATGGCCAGGTGCTGGATGGGTGGGTAGGTACCTACACCAGTAGATTCCAACAGACCTATGATTTTTAGGCATTCTCCTTTAATTTTCAGTTGATTTTTTTTCGGTTGGCCTTAAATACCTACTTGATATCTATTCCATTCAGAGAACTGCATTCCTAGGCCTACTCACATCTTCCAATGTTTCAGACAATATGGCATTCTTGAAGTGAATAAGAGACATTTTCTTGACTAGGTTGAGTTCCGCCTCAAGTGACTAGGCCGAAATGCTGGCCCTTTTCGCTTGTTCCAAGTGCTTCAGTCGCCATCCGTTCGAGGAGCTCTCACCTGGGAAGCAGCTTTGCAAGGTAAGATTGTTTGTTTCTGCTGTAGATTGCTCTGCGTAGAGCAAATTTAGCCCCGAGTTAAAGATGGCTCGGTGCTTACTTGTTGGCTCTGGGCTAATGCCTCGGGACAAAATTGATTGCACAGCTGAAGTTAGTTATTGAACTGGGAAGCAAAAGGACTCAGCACTCGTGCAAGAGGTTTGAAGGTACGATGTATTTTGCTTGTTGATTTGGCCTCCGGCAACTTGGGATAAATATTTTTTAGTTTGGCATAATTGAATTTTGATGCTCGGCTGCAGATGCCAAAAACATTATTTTCCATAGCGTAATGGATGCTAGAAGTGCATTTTTGCACTCCTTTACACCCATTTTTAGTCCTTGCCTGCAGGGCAATAGCAAGCTGTGTCAGACCTCTTACGATAGAGCGAAGGGTCCGGCTGGTGGAAAACTACTTTGGTGAAAAGTTCTGTGGGAAAGGCTCGATTTTAAAGTTGGTCGTATTGTTCATTGTGGGCCAGGTTCACGTACCCCTACTTTCAGTTGGAACTTGTAAAACAATTAGGTACCTACCTACCTACCTCCCTACCTTCCTACCTACCTACCTACCTACCTGTACAGTTAGTTGGGCACAGCACTACTTGCACTTCATGACTCCATCTCACTTGCTAGCAGGCAGCAGGGCGTGATTTGCAGGGGGTACAGGGCAGGGTTGGGCATAGGGGGGGGTTACCCCCCCCTGGCCTCCGGCCGAGGTTACCCCCCCCCAAGCCTTTTTCCGACGGTACCCTTGGCCGAAGGCCAAGGGTACCGTCGGAAAAAGGTGGGAAAAGAGTCCTGGTGTGTGTGCAGGGCACACACCAGGACTTCAACAGGAGCAACATTGTTTCTTTGTACTTTCTGTTTTGATTGCACTGCCGGAAAAAGGCTAGGGGGGGTAACCTCTGCCTTTGGCCGAGGTTACCCCCCCTACCCCCCACCCTAGAATGTTGCTGTCAAAGTCCTTCCTGGTGTGTGCCCTGCACACACCAGGAAGGACTTCAATAGCAACATTCTGTTTCTTTCGTACCGACTTCCTTTTTGATTCCCCTGCCGGAAAAAGGCCAGGGGGGGTAACCTCGGCCTTTGGCTCAGGTTACCCCCTAGCCTTTCTCCAAGGGTACCTTTGGCCAAAGTCCTCGTGTGTCCTGCACACACCAGGAAGGACTTCAATAGCAACATTCTGTTTCTTTTGTAATTCCTGTCTTGATTCCCCTGCCGGAAAAAGGCTAGGGGGGGTGTAACCTCGACCTTCGGCCGATGTTACCCCCTAGCCTTTTTCCGAGGGGACCCTTGGCCGAAGTCCTGGTGTGTGCACTACACACCCCAGGACATCAATAGCTACATTCTGTTTCTTTTGTACTTTCTGTTTTGATTTACAAAAAATGGTAAAATGAAAAAAAACTCATCCAGAAAGTCGTGTCTGACAGTTATTTCCTCGCTCCATCTATTGCGACTGCAAACCCTCCAGGATAGGAGAAAAAGGACCTGAAATGTCGTGAAATGGCATCTGAGGACCCCTAATTTTTCAAAAAAGCTGCAGCTTTTGGGGGACGCTGTCCCCCAAACCCCCTGCCGGGGGCGCTGCCCCCTGGACCCCCGCTGGGGGGCACAGCCCCCCATACCCCCCATGCTGGGGGGCTGCCGCCCCCCAGACCCCCTGCACTTTCGGTGCCCTACCCCCCCCCCCCCCGTCGTAGACCTCTTTACCCCCCCTCTAAGGTACCCTACCTTGCCCATCCCTGGTACAGGGTCTTGTCCCACAGCTGAAACTTGTTTCATGGCTACAAGAATAAGGTTGGTATTTTAATCATAAAAATATGGTGTATAGCCCTCCAGTTTTTTTTTTTTTTTAAAGGTTGAGGTTCACCTACTCTCCCCCCCATTGAACTTTCCACAAGTGGTGAATTCCCAGCCATTTTCGACCACCTTGAGCCTTCTGAATCTTGGCCTCACGTTCTTCAAGTAGGTACTCAGCCCTCCCTCGCTGTTGTCAACTTCAGGCAATCATGTGGTTACAGTTTCCACACATTTCCGATTGATTTCTGGAGTGACTGCTCCAAGCAGTTTTTCCTTTCTTAAAGCATTGCCTATTTGTGTAACATCACCTGCCTATTTTTCCTTTCTTAAAGCATTGCCTGTGCAATTTCACCTGCCTATCCATTCTTTTCTTACCAGGAATGCAGAGGGAGTTTCCTGACAGTGAAGTGTACATACTGCAGATCAGAATTCCAACAAACAAGGTTTGCTATGTAACCTTTGCCTTTGGTCATTTTCCATCTTATTACAGGTTTCTTGCCCTCTGGAATATCCAGGAATTTTGTTTGAACAGAGAAAATAGGGAACGCGGGAATTTCACAGCAAAATCACTCGATATCTATAGTTAACCGATGTAAAATGCATCTGTTGCAATAACTTGAAAATAACAGTTCTGCGCTTGACTGGATATGCACATAAAAGGTTAAAATTCATCATAGGTTCATTCAGCAGCTGCCTTCATTGGGTTGAATTTCCCTTTGACAATAATTTTATCGGGCCCAATTGACGAACTATTTTTTCACCCTTCAATATATTACGGCAAGTCATTCCATGTGCTTCATACTGAGACAGGACTGATCTCCATTTGATGGCTGGATTGGTGGCTATGTAAGCTGCAGTAATCACCAACAAGGGTCCAAGACCCTTTTCCATTATTTGACTGCTTGACATTGTGTGACTGTATTGTGAACACACCAACCTATTGTAGACAAAATTGTGATAGTTTATGATGCTAGTTTGATGCCCTCCAACTATCCTTTGATTGTTTTTAGTTTGTCACCATCATCCACTCTTGCTTTTTAATTTAGCAAGGTCAACACCAGTTCAATTTGCCGCACATGCGATATCAATGTAAGGTCATACGGGAAACCGACAGCATGCGACAACTGCAATACAATAGCCGCATTTGTGGGAAACAAGTGTCAGCGATGTCTGTATTGCGAGAAGAAGTACGGGAGTCCCGTAGTTTGTGAACAGTGCAAGCAGAAGTGTGCATTTGACCGGAAGGATGAGGAGAAGAAGGTTGGTTAGTTGGTGGCAAAATTTGGTGTCCCTGCGATTGTTGCCAAAATGCAAATGAAATCGGCAGAAGGGCCTAATTTGTTTCTGAATATTGGCAGATGAAGGAAAGAAAATACTGACAATATTTTCTTTTTTTTCTGACAATGGAGAAAAACAGCACGGCAAGATATGTGGCTGGAAATACCTACAGGTCGGCCTAAAAGTCCCACAACATAGGAAGTTCTGACTAACCTTCTTTTTAAATGATCTTGACATGACTGCCGTTGGTCTCCAGGCATGTTTGCATTCGGAAACTTGTCTCGCCATGGACCAAAGATTTCATCGTTTTCGTAGATCTCCTGGCAGGCGGCAATGATGCTTTGTCGTTGTCGGATATGTGCGGGAGAAGTGATCAGGACATCGTAGACATTTTGCTTTCAGAACTCCCCAAAAAGATAAACCTTCCGGCTGCAAAACAAAATTACTTCAACATGCTCTTTCGGAGAAAAAGACTTATCGAGAAAAAAACAGGCAAGCCTAACAATTAGGCCATCTTAGCCTAACGGAAAGAAAATCAGAAAAACGATGTAGAGCCTATGTTGCGGGACTTTTAGGCCACCCTGTATACTAAAACAGCACTTACAATCTCGAATTCAATAGCAATACCGCAAACACATCATGGCTTAGGTTTCGTCCGCTGCAGCAGTAGCTGGACTCATCAGTTGATGACCACTGCTACCTCACCAATACCTCAGCCACAAGCAAGCACAAAGAACTTACCACCAATCCACGGCTATGCAGCAACACGGAGAGGAACCCCTCTCACTTGAAACGCAGCTGCAACTCAACCAACAGTCAACTCAACCAACAGTCTTAGCTTGCAATGTGGCTGCGGTGTTGATGAGGTGTTGGTATTGGTGTCAGATTTACTCTGTTCGACAGGTTTTCATGCCATTAAGGCAATCATCAATTATTATTGTGAACAGCGAGGTTCATCATATACCAGGGAAGGGATGGGAAGGAAGCACGACCGTCGGCTGCTTTATCGAAAGGTAGGGTAAAGGGAAAAGGAGGGGAAAGGACCGCGAAGAGATCATCGGAATGTGGACGGGGCCTAGTCATATAGCAATCATTTCAGACAACCAAGCAGACACACGACCAAAGGTAGCAATGGTCATCAACTGATTAGTCCTGCCATTGCTGCTGTGGACAAAACACCAGCCTTGGTGTGTTTGACATACTGTTATAATGTCAGCCTTGAGGGGCAGTCCACTTCTCCATCCAAAAATCTCTTAATTCCATCATGCCCTCACAACACCATGGTTGTTGGCCCATAGTGTTGTGAGGCTTTCAGCGAAGATCATGAACAACTGAATCCTTTTCCCCGCGAGCTTTCCCCTGATGTCAAATTTCCCAGAATCTTCTCTTTTATTCTTTGCCATTAGTGGCAATTCATTTTCACGCGGTAGGATTCCAAAATTATGGCTGCTGCAGGGCTGCAAAAAGTCGGGAGCATGGGAGCATTGCTCCCGGGACCGTTGTGGGCCGACCGGGATCGAAATTGGGCCGGAGAGCAAAAAAAAAGCTCTCCATCTTTCGTCCGGGTTGTAAATACATGTAGATCGGCGAGCGAAGTAAACTTTTTGGATTTTTCGATAGGGACCGACACGGGCTGGCCAGCAATAGAAAGCTGACGAGCAAAAAAAAGCTCATCGACCAAAATTTGACCAGGCTCCAAAATCCGTGCTCCAGGGCTCCAAACGACTTTTTGCAGCCCTGGCTGCTGCTAAACCTGGACCTATCTCGAGTGTTTTTGCAGTTGTAACTTAGATTACAACGGGCAATTTTGAGTCGCAAGGTTTCATTGAAATCGACTGGAAAATAAAAAAAATTTGTCTGAAGAAAAACGATTGCTGAGTGATTGCATCTCAAGTTCAACCAGGCATCATATGACTGTTTTTGTTTTGAGAAAGGTTTACTCTTAACCGACTTCTCTCGCTTCTTTCCTCTCCCTCACTCAATTCTAGATTGATGGTAAATGGTTGTGCTGGTTGTGTACACTCTCGTATAAAAGAGCTCTGGCAAAGACCAAACAGACTGATCCAGCCAGGCATACTCATGTGAAATTAGCCTCACGGAATAGGCCATCATCAAAGTGAGTCCATGAATTTTTAGTTTTTTTCCCTCCTTTCCCGGGAGTCTGTTTCCATATTTACGCTCTTTTGGTTGGTACCTAGCTTTGATTCTATCGCCATCAATTTTTCAGTGGGTTGGCCTATTTCGTTTTATAACCTAGTTTATTTTCAAGCGACACTTGAAAGAAAGCAGTCTTTTGAAATGAAAGCAGTCTTTTTTTTTTATGATAGAGGCCTACCGACATTTCCTTTCCTCCAAAAGATAGGTAGTTCCACATGCAGTCGTCTGTAGCTTAAACATTTCTTATTTTGACTATCTATTTCTTTCATTTACCTAACAGTTGCCTTCTTTGGTCCATCCGTTTTCTTTGACTAATTTTTCATTCATTTTTTAAATTCGATCTCAAAATATCTAGTCAAGGTTTTGTGGATTTCCCACCTCTTTCTAGGCTGTTCTCTGAATTTTTATTTTGTTTTTAAATTGAACCAACATCTGAGATGTAGCTTGCATTCTCGGCTCATTGCTCATTCGTACCTAGTAGCCAACCTGTTCGGTGCATCTCACAGCAACTTTGTTTGGGTTTGCAAGTTTTCATGATTAGACAAAGCATGGTGCAGTGCATCACTTGCAATTTTGGAAAATGACAAATGTGGTTCAGAAGTCACGCACCAATGAGCTTCGGTAACACAGTTATGCCAGCTGTGGCATGGTTGCAAGACTATTGTACCTACGGGAGCATAGTGGGAACGAAACAGTGTTGCAAATGCAAAATGTCCAAGTGCGGATCATATTTAGTTCTTTGTAAGGTGAAGGTGATAGCATCCGTTAGTTTCACACTAGAACAGCAACCGGAAGTATTTTCCAATCCTATTCTGGCTGCATTTGTCCTGATGTCCCCGGAAACTTCACGACACACACAATCGCAGTGCGGGCATTGCCGTTAGCGACCTCTGCATTCCACTGAACAGGGACATCCTTTCCGCTCTGCGAGAAGGTGCGTGCGATAACAAATAGTTTCTTCAAAGATGCACATCGAACTATGGGCAGAGAACAGGGTAATCGACGAATATGTGGTCCATCAGATTTGGTGGGTCCATCGGTTTTTTGCTCATCGGTGCTCCTCTTCTCACATGATTGAGTAAGTACCTACATGTTGGCTTTTTTTTTTTTGCATGTTTTGTGGGCAATGCTTCTGGTATTCCCTGACTATGGGTGTGCATACATTTGTCATTGGAGAAAATTTGATTTTTGAATTTTGAAATCGCCTAAAAACAAAAAAATATCTTGATCATCGCTTGCCACCGTATGATTTCCTGCTTGTGTTGTGGCTAATTACTTCAAATATTTTTGGCAATGTTTGATGTGAGCATTTGATTGTTAACTCGTGGAATTATGGAAAAAATAAAAAACAAATGACAAAAAAATAATGGCCTGAAAATATATTGAGAGGCCAACAGTTAAAAAAAAAAAAAAAAAATGAACAGTTGAATATAATCTATCCTAACCCAACCTAACCTAACCTAACCTAACCTCACCTCAAACAGTTAGGTTAGGTAAGAATAGGTTAAGTTAGATTATGTTGGACCATTTGTGTACCCACCAAATCCGGTGGGCCGCATATTCGTCGATTACCTCCCGAAAACAGATTGCAACTCGATGATTTGCATCTCTGCCGAGCTCCATCGTTTTCACTGTACAACACATTCTTGCAACTGTGCCATTATCGACTTAACTGCGATGCATACCTATCTGCAGGCGTGTCATGGATGCCCTGTTATTCTTAATGTGTTACTCCTGCGCAATCCTGATATAGCCAACAGGAATTGGTATCTACACTTATGAAGCCAAATAAAATATTAGAAACTAGG
The DNA here is from genome assembly GCA_030068105.1 of Sinentomon sp. SZTP_YWyxl. Lineage (NCBI taxonomy): Eukaryota > Metazoa > Arthropoda > Protura > Sinentomata > Sinentomidae > Sinentomon > Sinentomon sp. SZTP_YWyxl. The sequence continues at coordinate 18,229 of JASGXE010009938.1, forward strand.
TGGTGCCATATTTCTATGGGACTTTCTAAACCAGAAGATATTTTCACTTTTCCATAAACTTGTGGTGTGGTGCGCCATGGCTTAGTGTAATCCGATTGTTGAGTAAAATTTCTTTGCATTGTGAATGCTGCCTAATTTGTATTTTTTGCATGATTGGCCTTTTCAAACACTGGCCCTCTCCTATTCACCTGGTTTTTTTTTAATTTCCGTTACCTCTTGTTCTGTTTAGTAGGCACAGCCATCACCAGAATCACCATCATTCGTCGTCACTGCTCAGTGGCAAACCAAACCGTCCCGATGTGACGCAAATGTCACACGATCGATCTCCACCTGCAAAAATCTCAAGGACCACTCATCTGTCATCGTCAACATCTGCAAAGGACAGGTTAAAATCTGCCAGTTTGTCGTCGCACCACGGAAGTCTCTCGGGAGGGGCAGGCAGTGGAGGGGGTGGCAGTGGTGGTGGAGGCAGCGGTGAAGGGAACATGTCTTCTTCCAAGTTCTCCTCTTCGGCTGATGTCGACGCAGCGGGTGGATCTGATCCGGTGGTTGCAGTTACGCAACTGAGGGAGAAGATTGCTCTCTTGCAGAAGCAGCTTCACCAGCGCGATCAACAGTTGATCACAAAAGAACGACAGGTCAGCTGAATGATTTTTACCTTTCCAAGTCCAGTAAAATGCAGAGCAGCTCTGCCCTCATGTCCAAAGACACCACATCCTCCATGCTCTGTTCTCCACCACATACAAACCAGAGTCAAATTTAATGTGAGGCCTTCTCCAAGTCCACTGGGCTACTCAGCTCAGTAAAACTTCGGCATACTTACTTCTGTATCACTGTTTGGCTGTGCAGAAAGCCAGTTGTGGCAATCCTGTCATTGAGGGTTTGGGATTACCCCCCGATAGTTGGTTCATTGTCATTTTCTGAGGGTACCCCCAGGCGTTCGGCCAGTGGGTACCCTCGGCCGAAAGGCAACACATCTGGAAACTCAGCTTTTTTGTCATTGCTAACAACACTTGCAGAAGCATACAAATGGCCAACAAGCTTTGACTTTGACTGCAAAAAGGTAAACAACATGGGGGGTCCTGGACTTTGAAACTGGGCACCCCCTCTCACAGGGTAACTTTTCATCAAAAACCAGTCCTGTTGACAAGTGGCAAGAATGAAATTCTGTAAAATCACAAAAAATGGGCTAACATTGCAAGAAGAAGGGAGTTTCAATTTCATTGGGTGGGGGATGCTGTCTTTTGATAAAGAGCATGCCCCTGCTAGGGCCAGGGGTCTCTGGGGAACCTTCTCATCAAAAACCATCTTTGCTGACAAATTGCAACGTGTAAAAACTTAGACTGAGCCAACTGTGCAATGAAGAGGTTCATCATCATTTGGGGGGGATATTCTGGCCTTGAGACAATGGGAAGCCTACAATTTAGTTTTTACAGCATGGACAGCAATACCGGCTTTGAGATGAGACCTCAGAGCCTACCCACAGATCTCTGGTAGGTATTAGGGCAGGAGATCCCTGCCCCAATACCAGGGATCTGTGGGGTAGGAAAAAACCTGTATGGTCTCGGAAAATCTGTACCAATGTTGCCCCCACCTTGCAATGTCTCAAAACATGATAGGCACATGCCAATCTTGAGCAGGAAGGAACTGAATGACGTTTTTGCACCTCAGAGTATCACCGAGATGGTTGGTAAGGCCCCTGCATATCTCTTCTAAGAATCCTTCAGTTAAATGCAGCTGCTTTGATCTTTCCACCAGGTTCAAGCAGACCAGGCACAAGTGTGTGGCCTGGCCTCACAGGTACAGGGTGCTCTGCTCTGCAATCATTCTTCTTTTCTGTTTAATTGATGTACATGCAGATGACAGAATTGAAAGCAAAGCAGTTTGAAATTGAAAAGGAGCTAAGGGATAAGCTGAAGAACATCCAACGTGAGCATGAGCAGAAAATAGAATCACTCCAGTCCAAGTTGAAACAGTTTCAGAAAGAGGTTGGATATCGCTGCTCTCTTTTGCATTGTTTTTCTTTTTTCTTTACCAACCTGTGTGTCTGCATGGTGGCAGTGGCAACTTCCCCCATTTTATCATTGCACCCCCACCCCAAGAGAGTTTTTCATCCATTCACCGGCGGTGTACCTGCATGCATTTTGTTCATTGCACTGGAGGTAAATGCAAGAGCATTTTTATCACAAATAAATTACAATTTGTGGCCATGTCTAGAAAAAAGTCTAGGAATTTTGCATCTTTTAAGGATCTCATTTTGGACAAGCAAAATTTGAATTTTGTTTGAAAGAATCTCTTAAAATCTGTGTTTCTTGGCAAATTTGTTCAGGGAATCGTGAAACCGTTCTTGGAAAAGTTGCTGAATTTTATTATTGGGAAATGCTGGGCACCATGTAGTTTACGCTCAAGGCTGATCAATCATCAGTGTTGCCATGCTATCTTTTCTAAGATTATCTGAGATCCCACCATAAATACTTTGTCACATGTCCTTTTGTTTGGAACTCGGATACATAAAATTCATTCTTTTATCGCACAGTAGGTACGTGACTGGAATGAGCTCCCCTTGGACTCTCCCTATTTCCCGAAATGATTTCCATCATTGTCTGCTAGGAAATGCTCTTTTCTGCAATGTACACCATGTTTAAATTTTCTATCTCCAATCTTTTCTTCTTATCTCTGTGTGTATGCTCTTGGCTCCGTAAAGTGTTTTACTTTCTTTGACTTGTTGCCTGCGTGCAACCTAATCCCTCTGCCATTTTATGCAGTTGTAAAAATAAATAAATAAATCTGAAGAGACTTCAGGAGAGGTCCACGTGTCTTGACATCGCCTGGCTGTAGAGTCAAATTGCAGTTCTTCTTTACGATCTATCATTTTTCATTTTTTTTCTTCTAGCTTGCCGTTTTGAACAAGTCAGGCAAGCGAGGTGGCGGTGGCAGGTCAGGAACACGATATGATGCCGAATTCAGTGGTGGTGGTGGAGACTCCCCATCCCTCATCACCGAAACAATCAGCTTCACACCGATGGGATTGTTTAAATCCAGTCCTAGACTGGTCCAGGAGAAACCGAATGTCCCTTCCTCGATAATATCGGATGACAGGGAGGCACCATCTTCTTCCAGTGACTCCCCAGGAGTTCCCGTTTCGAGCCGGGATAACGACGGGGACGGCGAATGCAACGACGAAAAGAGCAGAAGCTGTCCAAGCTCTCCGTCGGGTGAGGGCACGAACAACGTCCGAAGCTCGTCCGCTTCACCGGATGCATCCAGGTCGCCAAGGCATGACCAGAATTCCGGTGAAGCGACCTCTGATGTTGACGGTGATGTTGCATTGGATGATGGTGAACTGCAGATAAGTGAATCGCCGTGTCCGTCTAGCGGGGAACTAGATCAAAATCAACCCGATGGGATGAACATCGATGGCAATGAAGGAGGGTTTTCACTGCCTCTTCAAGGGGGGTCAGCCTCACAGTCTCCCAATGTACAAGATAATGATAATGATGAATGTGAAATGGAGCAAGGGGGGTTTGGGTAAATCGAACACCCCCACCCAACCCACCCCCAGATATTGATCTATAGGTTATCGGTCTTTTGGGTTGAGGTTTGGCTCAAAAGTTGTACAAATGTGTGCAAGTGTTCAAAAATGATGGCATTTTGCTGCATCACGACTTTTTTTTAATAATTAATTAATATCCGGGGATGTTTTTACTCTGCGACTTCACTTGCAATTTTACGGAAAAATGCCGCCATTCGCCTTTTTTCCGAAAGATTTTTCTGGTAAGGTCTCTGTGCTCAGCGATGTGAAAAAGTGGGTGTGAATTTCTGACATCTGGAGTCATGAAATTTATGAAAAACAGGTAGTGTCAAGGAATTTTAGAAGCAGGTAATATCTCGGAATTTTTGGAACCAGAATCAGAAATATTGGGCTGATTTCCAAAACGAGGATCAATTGGTGATCTCCCCCTTTGCGGCACAATGAACATGCTCGTTGGTACCATTCGAAGGCGTTATTCTTTTGGAAATTTGTTTGTGGCCGTGTCGACTGAGCCAAATATCAGCACCCCCGATTTTGGGAGATGCACACTCAAACGTAATGGCATTCACATTCTGATGTCTTGACAATTGTTGCCCAAATGAAAACCAGGAAAGCAAGTTCGCTCATTTAGGAACCAAAAGAGACTGTCTTTCTAAGGCATTCTGTGTCTTCATCCTTTTCGTGAATTGTGGGCTGCTTCTTGTTGGGGTTCCCTCGGAGGCACTTTCCTGTTGTTCGGTCAATTAACCAACTTGATTTGGACTCTCTGGACACTTTAAAATCCTTGTTATTAGCAGCGAAAAGTCTTCTTTGGGAACCGTCCTTGGCACGGACTTGGGCACGGGATTTGACCTAGCTACCTTCTTAGATTCCAGTTCGACAATTGACCGTGAAAAAAACAGGTAGACACCTAGGCAGAGAGATGGCCAGGATGATTTTCACTCTCGGTAAATTCGGGGAAATGGCATATTTTGTCTGTTCCTCCAAAGCAACCAATTTTGCTGGAGTCGTGACTTTCCTCCGGGGTATGAAAACATCCCGGACCAATCCCTCTGCCATCAGGATTCGTATATCTCAACAGGTGGCAGGTATGTATATTGGTGGCAGAATTAATGTACTCATATATGTAAAAAACTGCAACTGTTCAGATTTTATCAAAAACTCCATGCTGCGGAAATTAAAGATCCTCTTTTTTTTCCGCGGTCAAAATCTGAGAGCTACAGAAAACTCTGTTGACAGGTTTCTACCAACCTGGAATACTCATGGAATTTTTTTGTTACTTGGAAAACCTGGAGATCTCGGGGATTTTTGAAAAAAAAGCCTGGAAAATTGAAATTTTCCAAAAATTTCCATTTTTAGTTGACTTTTTTTTTTTTTTTTGAATTTCCAATTGTGACACCTGAAGAACATTCTTGTCTTGCCATTTTTGTCTTCATCATCCCATTTTTGTCTTGGCCCATTCGACCAATTCTCTTTCCACGATGTCTTACATTTCTTCAACAACCCATTCTTGATCTTGAACCCACAATCAACCCTGGAAAAAACCTTGAACCCACAATCAACCCTGGAGAATCCTCCTGGAAAACTCAGGGAATTCCAATTTTTCGAAACAGGAGCAACCATGGTTGAAATCTGGCTCTCCGCCTGCATACGAGTAAAAAGAAAGAAAAAAAAGTTTTGTAGGCATCAGTGAAATGGGAAAACACACATATGAGTACATAAATTCCACCGCTACCTACTATACATCACTTGGGGTGACTAACTTAAAACAAAAAAGTCTGGCTCAAAGCTCCGCTCATGTTGATGCACTGCGCAAACCACATGCATTGTTTATGCAGTGGTACGATAAAGCTCTCGCACGAAACCATGTGACGTCATTCGTTTTTGAAATATAAGATGGGAGAAAAGAGGAAAAGACAGTGCGAGTGAACGGCGGATCGCGGTGGCCAGCCCAAAGAAAGTTGATTTTCTCTTGAACCAGATGACGGATTTTGATGGAACTTTTCACATCACAAAGCTGAACAGTTTGCGATTTTAGACGTGTATAACGATCCCGAACTTTCGCTGCTAAAATTTTGAAAAAATTTGAGGTACAAAAGTGTCCAGGTTAAGGATGTGATAAAATTCCGGGTTCCTGCCCCGCATTTTCAAAGATTGTGAGATTTTTTCCATTGTAACATGGTTTCGACCTGCGGATGAGTTTTAGGGGATGCTTTCAGCTTTCCAAAAACACCAAAATCATTGATTTTGGTACCCATTTGACTATTTTATCAAGAGAGAACGCGACATGGAAACATCGTTTTGTTTTTGAGCGGTGAAAAGAGGCCGCGACTCCCACGGATTTCGAGGGAGGCACGGCCTCTTCCCCGCTCAAGAACAAAACGATGCTGCATGTCACACTGAAACTGGTCATAAAATAGAGAAATGAGGTTCAAATTCGATGATTTTGGGATTTTTGGAAAGCTGAAAGCTTCCTCTACAACTCTTCTGCAGGTCGAAACCATGTTACGACGGAAAAAATCGCACAATCTTTGAAAATGTGAGGCAGGAACCTGGAATTTTGTCACATCTTAACTTGGACACTTTTGTATCTCAAATTTTTTCAGATTTTTTCCAGCGAAAAGTTCGGGACTTTTATACACGTCTAAAATCGCACATTTTTCAGCTTTGCAGCACACAAAATTCTATCAAAATCCGTGAATCGGTTCAAGAGAAATTTCATTTTCCGTGGGCGGCGCACCGCGACCCGCCGTTCACTGGCATCGTCTTTTCCTCTTCCCGTCCGTCTTCTATTTATTGATGACGTTTCCATGCGATGGCTTTATTTATAGGAGGCACTGCACCAAGACCACACCATCATTGGCACCATGCTGTCCCAGAAACAAAGACCAGATATGCAGCAGAGTGATAAGTTTAGCAGGAGCAGAGCGCCCTATCTGGCACTCTGGACTCAGTGGCCAATCCACATGCTTGTGTCTGGTCTATATGAAGTGGAAAGCAGAGCGCCACATGTGGCGTCCTGGACTTGGTGACAAAGGAGCTGTTTTTTACTTAGACTTAAAAAGGTTAACTGGGACTCTTTTGATCACAAGCTGGCTCTGTCCTGTGCACTTTGGGATGGGTGGAAAAAGCATCCAAACGCAGCTTATTTTATGTATTCTGATCGGTTGACTTTTTCTTAAGTGTTGATTGAACTCATGTCTCCACTGATGTATTTTTTTAACCTGTCCAGTTCTCATTGATCGAAGTGTGCAATGTGCATGACTCACAAGTGTGTGTGCATCATCCATCCCTCTTGTTAACCCCGTCTCATTTTATTCTATGTGGTCCAATCATTTTGTCAGTGTTGGTTGATGTGAATGTGTGGTGTTGTGTGAATTTATTTTTTTGTGCTCATTCTGACTCCGAATATATTTTATTGTTTTTTTTTCATGACCACACTTACTGGAAGTTTCCTTTGGTTTTCTAGTGATGCCTGCCTGCCTCATTTAGGGACTTCTATGCTAGTGGGAATCCACCTAAACTCTCCTCCGAAATCAAATGCTTCCAAAATTACCGACTCAGGGCATTTTGATAAAAAAAAACGTGTTGAAAGAAATTGACATGCCCACCGATTGATTGACACACGGTTTGCAATTCAGTCACCATTTTTGTCTAGTATCCAGTCGTTGCAAGTTTTTACACAGAACATAGTTGAAATTCACTTACAGCCAAACCGTCCGTAAAGTTTTGAGATTGCGACGTTTCGCCCTCGCCGACGTGGGTCTTCACCATGTTTGCGGGGGCTTCACCACGTCCCAATCTCAAAATTTTACGGACGGTTTGGCTGCAAGTGAATTTCAATGATGATCTGTGATTTGCCCGAGCCCGTTCATGGTGTACGTGCTGAAAACGTTTTTACACATTCACAATTTGGGGAAATACTTCACAAATGAGTGGCTACATTTTGTGTAACTGGCTTCCGGAATGTCATAAATGTTTTGCCCTTCGATCCTTTTTGACCCTTTTTCTTAATTGAAGCTTCAACCTGACCTGACCTCATCGCTTACCTTCGACAGTCTATTGATTATTTTTCAACCCACACAGGTTGGAATTCACCTGACAGGTGAATTCCTTTCATTTCAGAAATTGGATGGAATTTCGGATTTACTGCAGTTGTGTGTATAGCGGTGGCAGAATTAATGTACCCATACATGTAAAAAATTGTGACCGTTCAGATAGTCATATGATGGATTTCAAAAACTTTTAAATTGTGCATAAATTTCCCTTCTAGAGGAACTGGGCAGGGCAATGGGCATATCACTGACGTTTTTTCATTGAAAACAGAACAGCTCGGAGTTCCAAAGACCTGTGTGTATACATTAAATTTGGGGTGAGGTCGGGTCCGGACAGGGTCCTCAAAAGGTTGACGGGAGGACAGGGGCACCAAACTTCATCTTTGCCCAGAGTGGCAAAAACCCCCGTGCCGGCCCTGTCATCTGTTGCTTGTAGTCTACCTACCACTTGATATCAGTGAATAAAACGTCCGGAAAAGCGTTCTCCATGTTCGCATATCCACACATAACTGCTGATTGTAGAATTAAACCTCAATAAAGATGTCCATAATACCAGATTGGGATCCCAGAGCACATTTGGACAACTGAATGTTTTCGTTGGAGTTTCGCCCGGAGAATTCATTCGTAAAAAGTGGGACCCGGCATTGACGATGCATTCAGACCCAGAACTTCACCAAAAAAAAATTTTTTTGGGTACTATGGTAATCCATATGCGGGTATGGGGAGCAGAGCTAATTTTTTGTTCCTGTGATCATGTCATGGAACATTCATTCCCCCATGAATTTCCAAACACCCTATATTCAGCTAAAAAAATGTACAAATGCATGATGTAATTCACAATTCATATTTTGCGACACTTTCCAATAACCTGACTGTCTCTTAACGTTACAAAAAGAAAGTAATGTGTGTATGTCTTGAATTTGAGTGAATATTTTTACGGTGTACCTCACCTTTTCCAGAACATTTTTTTCAAATTAATCAAGAAAGCAGAATGATGCATGCGATAACCTTTGTCAACCCAGCAGTCTTAAACAGGACTGCTGGGTTGACAGTGTTGTTGCATTCAATGTGAAAGCATTTACCTACCGTGGGGATCTTCTGTTGGTTGAGGCATAATTTTTGCTGCTGTGAAGATTTTGCTCCGATTAATTTCAGAATGTGCACCACGAACGGAAATATCAGGAAACATTGTAAAAAAAAAAAATTGAAAACGACTAACAACCAAATTCGTTCATTCCTTGAAATGCGTAGAAAGACGACGTTTCGCTCCCGCTTTGTTGGGCTTCATCAAGCAAACACCGAGGAATGACTCGCTCAATTTGGCGGAAGCAGCGGTATGCACACAGCATACAGGGTGTTTCTGAAATAGTTGGCCATACTTCGTTTCTGACATCGTGGGGCCATTCTGAACAAAAAAGGTAGAGTGACTTTTTGCCGTCCGATGACTTCTGGGGGTGCTCGCAGAAAAAAAACATGGGACCACACACTGCAATTCACGACATCACAACGAGGTCACCAAAAACTGACTCATGACACATTGCAAAAACAAGCAAATGCATAACATTACATGCAGGGATGGCAGAGAATCCATTCATTGACATCCAAGAATGCATTCTCGCCATCCATGCGTGTAATGTTATGCATTTGCTTTGTTTTTGCAATGTGTCATAAGTTCGTTTTTGCTGATCTCGTTGTGATGTCGTGAATTGCAGTGTTTTTTCCCATTGTTTTTGCAGTGTTTTTTTCCCATGTTTTTTTTCGAGTACCCCCAGAAGTCATCGGATGGCAAAAAGTCATCTCTACCTTTTTTGTTCAGAATGGCACCACGATGTCAAAAAGGAAGGATGGCCAACTATTTCAGAAACACCCTGTATACTACACCGTGCAACACAATCTCCTCCCGTTAAGTGTTCTTGCGCAGCTGACTTGATTTTGTTTGTCTCCGAGTCAGTGGTCTAATAGTCTTCTCTTCTAATAATACGGTTGGTCGGCATATGTGTTGATATTGGTCTTATCATTTGACACCGCATTGTACATTGCATTTTAATAAATTGAAATCCCTGTCTGTGTATAATTGACTTTTTTATTTATTGATCAGTGATGGACTGTTCATTGGTGTTTTTATTTTTGATTTCATTTTAATAAAAATGAACATTATTTTTCATTGGACATGGGTCTGCTTCTGCTTTCATTCATGTCTGCCGGTCCCCGGGAGGCATCATTTCGGGGGGAGGCAGTGACAAGAAATGCCCCCTGCATGTGCTTTGCCCTTGGTGGGAAATTTGACCACTTTATGAACATTGCACCCAAAAAAGATCAAAATTCAAAATTTCTTGAGCTTCTGTGGAGCTCCGCCACCAGATGCCCCGGCGGAGTCTCTGCGCATTGGAACCCCACTGGGGCTCCATCCCAGACCCCAATTACTGGGCTGTACTTCCCTCCGGCCCCACGATTTGGCCGATAGCCAGCTCCCCCTATGGGAACCCCAAATGACACCCCTGCCTGCCCATATCATTCTCCCTGCCATCCCAGGGTGGAGTGTGACGTTTGTCACCTCAGAAAAAACCACTCCGGACTCCGGAAAAGGGAAGCGTTTTGAACCAATGATCATTTTTGAGATCAGGACGCGGCCCGTGATCGCAAAATCCTGGGGAAAACGCAACTGCAGGAAAAGCAACAACTGCCCAAACAGGGGGAGCGGGGACGGGAGACCCGGGATGAGTGTACAAATGACGCAGTTTTTTGTTCAGCCCATCCAGGGGGGATATTTTCCATTTTTCCGAACATATCAAATCAGTACCCAGGGCAAACCAAATGAACATCGGAAAGGGAAAAGCTGTTTTTCCAGGAAGGGACAGAAACGACAGTGGGTGTGGTGTGAAAATTGATTTGAGTTTTCATGTTCAGACATGACCTGATGGTGACATCTTTTGGTTTCTTCTTCAAATTGGTGTTGCCAAATTTTCTCACAGATGGCAGTAAAGTGTTCATTTTGTGATTCTAACGAGAAATATGTAGGATGATCAATAATTACTGAGACTAGAATATTTAGAGCAGACCAATTTCAAATCTCTGCTCATGTATTTGAGGAATGGTCTTTTGAAAGAATGTCGGAAAAAATTGGGCTTGATCGCTTTTCTAGTTTTGTGAAAATTTACATTTTTGTATACACGTCTTTGAGATATCTAACAAGTGCAAAAAATTCAAAGAAAAATCGGAGAAGCCGGTGGCTTTTAAAGGTTTTTGGGGCCAAAAAACCATCTGACCACTATTGCATGCTCTGTGCGTGGTTAATGGAAAAAGTGAACCGAAATCTCTGCAGAAAAATGAGAAATGTGTACCAAAAACAGTGCGGCCAGCTGACATTTGCTGAAAAGCACACAATTCTGATCCAAAGGACTTTTCTTTTGGCCAGAATTTGAAATTTGGGGTACCCGCGAGTCGTGAATGGGTTAGGGAGCAATTGACACACTTCATTTATGTCAGCGGAAGATCCCTCATTTCCAAAATACTCGCGGGCATGCCACGTGATTGTCTTTTCATGAAGAATTTTGTTGGTTTTCATGCCAGCAACTTCAATTTTACCTACGAAGTAAAAATCAGTCGACATTCCATCATGGAATTGACGATTTTGAGAAAACCAAATTTGTTATCCAACCCAAATTTTTCAGGTGATATTTCGAAAGACGACTCCAGGAATGCATGAGAAGAGAATTGAAATTAATCAGCTCGAAATATGGTAGTCTCAGCAAAAATTGATCAACCCTCCGTAGAGAGGATAAGCAGCGACAAAAGTTGCTGGATTGTATTTTGTTTTAATATTTTTGTCAATGGGCATAATATAAATTGCACCGTGTGTTCGTATTTCACCTGCAGTGGCTGCAATTTGGCCATTCCAGCAGACAGGTACAGTCCTGAAAGCATCACCAAAGTGTCCGTTTTTCCTTTCCAGACCAGAGAGGTGTACCTAATAGGGGCCAATTTTATACCCATATGGCGAATGGGTAGAGTAGGGTCGGGGCTTATTTTACATTTCACCACTGCTGGACTACGAGCCAAGGAAAGCGCATTTTTGAATTTTTTTTTCTTCTGGGTCGGTGCCATGCTTGCCAGAGCAGGTGGGTAACTGAATTCGTTCTGTCGATCACGATAACAGGTGGCCAAGTGGAACCGTTATTATACAGTCGATTTGGCTTGCTAAGAAACCACAAATAACGAAACCACAGTGAAAAAACAGACAGAAAAAGCCAATGTCAACACCATTTGTGTGCCAAGCTTCGGACCAGCTGACATAAACTTTGAAAATTTTTGACATATCCGGGATTCGAACCCAGGGCCTCTTGTCTCCACTGAACGTATTTGTGGTGCCCACGTGGAAAACTGATGCACCAGACAAATTTCCAAAATCTAGTGAGAAAATGAAGAGGCTATTTTTCAAATTGCTATTTTTATTGATATTTTTCCAACAATGCATTTGTTTTTATTTTGGTCCAATGTATGATATGTGCATGAAAATATACAATGAATTCTGTGCGTGCAAAGGTAGTGCAAATTTATGAAATACAATCCACGATGCGTTGTGGTGAAGAGAGCGGTCGGCAATGGTACACGTAATTCAGCCTCGGGGATACAACAACAATTTTGCCTGTAACTATTTTCAAAAGTGAAAATTGACCAGGATTTTTGTTTAACGTTGTGCCCCGTTTTTCCAACAAGGGTCAAAAGTTTGACAATAGATTAAGCCCTCATCTAAGATCAAGCATACGTTTTTAAACATTGCCTGATCTTGGATCAGAATAAGGCATCGAATTGGCATGAGAATTCGGAAGCCGATACCGATATCAACTGATACCGATACCAGGCGATACCGATACCAGAAACCGACATCAGATTTGACCATTGTTGGTAACCCTGTGCATTAGCGGGTCTGATGTGAAGATAATTTGTTGGGATAGCATAGAATATGGTCAACTGAAAACAATTTTACATTTTGTGCAGATCGGTCGACACAGGCAAATAAAACAAACGAAATAGGTAATTAGCAGAAAAAAGGGCAGTGCGATGGTTTTATCCGTGGGTTTATCCACCATGGATGGTATCATGCTGGATAAAAGATTTCATAGGTTGTTGCAAGTGAGAAAACGATAGAAAAAGAGATCATCGTGAAGGTTTTATCCGTCGGTGACCGTGGCAGGCAGGTTAGGTGTAATCGGTAATCCGGTGAATCGTATTTCTAGCCATCTTTATCCTAGTAGTATCCTCCGTTTTTGCTGACAAGTCCTGCAGCTGGTTCAGTGTTGATGTGGTAACTGGAGATCTTGGCCGCACCGGATGGACCTGCTGGCATTGGGGCCTTGTGAATCGAGCCGAGGGTCTTTGCGACATACCTAAGGGTGTGACACAAAGGAAAAACATAACCTCATAAATATGGAGTAACTTATGGTGAAACTGAAGAATCTGGGCGCGTTTCGAGGTCCTCATCCCGACCAGTGTCCACAGAACCTCTCAACGACCTTCAACAGTGGTGAAAACAATTATTGTCACCAACGGTGAGGAGTTAGTCAGGGATTGCGCAGCGGAGTAAATTCGCCCTCCTCTTGCCCGACATTTTCAGAAACTGGGGTGCAAAGGCCACATTTTTTGCTTCTTGGAGAAATTAAATGATTTGACCTCCCCATGGGAAGAGAATTGGTTTTTCCGGAACTCAAATGACCAAAAATGAAAGGAGGCCCGAGAAGCTGACCACCGACTTTGGTCAAGAATCGGAACCTGTTTATTTATTTATTTATTTATTACGTCTTTTGTTCATTTACAAAATAAACATGGCGGAGTGAACACAATGTGTTCTCTTACACTCAACCAATTGCTAATTTCGAAAAATCTGGAATCGAAACCAATCTGGAAAAATTTCAAACGTTGCAAAAGCAAAACAGCAAGATCCACATCTCGGGGCATCTTGGAATTTCCTGATGGGCAGAGGTGTCATCACTCATTTCGGAGGAACGGGGGCGTTGGCTCCCCGAAGAGGAATGCTTTCCCATCCGTTGGGTTGCCCGTCTCTGGCATGTGCTTTTGGCTCAACTTGGTGTGAAATTTCAAATTTGGCCTCAAGAACATGAATATTGCACCAAAAATTGACTCTTAATTTCCTGGGGCGTAGCCCCCCAGGCACCGTGCCAAGGGGGTCTGCCCCATGGAACCCCGGTGGGGCTCTGCCCCAAACCCAATCAATGGCTGCTCCCCTGACAAGACAGTGGGCGGATCTTTTTCTGGGAAATGCCCCTCCCCAATGAAAATCTGAAATGACACCCCTGCCCTGTCGATGGTCGCGCTTTGCGGCCAGAAGATGAATGAAATTTGCAAGTGTCTTTTGCTGAAATAAACAAAAGTGCAGTTTGTCGAACCTCGCCAGAATGCCCTTTGGCCTTTGGGAGGACTCAAAGTGAATGACATTTCTGTGGATTTTCAGCAATCGGTCGCAAACACCAGGGAACTCGTTTTTGCCAAGACATCCCCGAATGATTGACCCACAGTTCTTGGCCCGGCCAAGTGTGCCATAAAAATAGACAAAAACAGGAACTCACTCTGCTTTTGGTGGCTCGGGTGCCACAACGTATGTTGTGGTCTTGACTGGCTCTTTCTTCAGGATCTGAATGGTCTCATACTTTGGTTCGCCCTTGACGATCTGAAGGGTCTCGGTGTACTTTGGCTCGGCTGCAGCGATCAGGACAACACCGTGGCTCTCCTTCTTGTCCCAGGCATCGTCAAGGGTGGCGTAGGTCTTACCCTTTTCGTAGGCTGCCTGTCCGTACCATTTGTTCTCGTGTCCGTAGTCATCCCTCAACAGACCTCCGTAGCCGATATCACTGACGGCAGTCTTAAGGTAGATCGTGGGCGGGTTGGCTGAGGCCATGGAAATGGCGAAAAGGAGGACTGCTGCGACGACGGACTGAAATTCAACATTAATGACGAGAAGGATTAATTTGGGGAAATTTCCTGAAAGTAAGGGACAGTGTACAAAACAAAATCTGCACCTCAAGCTCAATTCCTCACCGTTTCGTTGCGAAACCTCCCAATGGAAATAAATTTCCAACAATGGGCCATGAGCGAAAACATTCCGTGCAGTTTATCCTGCTGAATCAAACTCTTCCTGAAATTTAACCGCATTCATTGACCTATACGAGTGCCATCCTCAGTTTGATGAAATTAAAATTGTGCACCCAATGTTTACAGCAATGCATTCGGGACACAGGACGAAAAGAAGTGAGATTGAAGCGTGCTGTGGTCCGGGGACAGATTTTCGAAATTCCAATTCCACCCAGCCGCACTTTGTTGGACTGCTGGAACACTTCCACGCAATTTTTCAATTTGTCGGAGAATGCGAAAACCCTTCAACGACGGAGTTCACATGAGCACGTTTTGAGAAAATACGTAAGCCCATCTCACAGGATCTTGGAACATCTCAGAGGCATCTCAAAGGGTGTGTGAGTATCATGTCAAAGCGCCATCTTAAAGGATTCATAAAACCATCAAGATCTATTAAACCCATAAATCAAAGGATCGAGAAAAAACAGGAATCTCGAAGGATCTACAACCTCATCAGAGTCTACGAACATTGGAGTTCACGATAAACTCAGGCGCCATCAATGGCAGCATGCGCCGCCAAAAGATCACGACACTCGTGTAAGGTTAGAAGTTGCACCAAGCCCTGTTGAAATTAGATGGCCCCTGTGTTTAGCAGGACTTCACAATATCGCACATGTTCGAGGACTTTTGAAAAGGTCTGAACTCATAAACCGTATCCCAAATAATCGAGATAACCCAATATTTCAAAGGATCTTTATAGATTATATTTATAATTACTCCTAATAGAATCCAAAGACCATGTCTCAAGGGATCTCCAAAAAACCATGTCTCAAATTATACAAGTGAACGAAAAGGAATGCTTCAGGCTGAACCTTCAAAGAAATCTGGACTGAACCACATCCAACGAAATTACTTGCCACAGCGCAGGGAAATAGCGCGGCCGAAATTTGCCATGGTCATTAATAAAATAAATATGCAAGTAAAATGGAAAATTTCGGATTTTTTCTTTGTCTCTCGACATGCTGTTTCGTTGTTCTTTCCCCTCATAGACTTGAAAGTCTTCTTTTGTTTGAACATCTTCTGACTCTGACCAGAAAAAAACAGCCAAAGCAAGAAGGAAAAATATCAGCCAGGGAAAAATAGGACTCAAAAGCTTTCCTCCGTTGAAACTTGAATACCCTGCCCAGATATCACTTACATGTGCGGAAATAATTAATTATTTTTTTCTGAACCCCAAAGGGATCGGGGGACTGGGATAGAACGGACTGAGGCAGAAGTGGACTGAGGCAGAATTGGACTGAGGTAGAATTGGACAAAGGAGGGAGTTTTGGAGGGAGTTTTTGCTTGGAGGTGGTAACTTACACCTGTCCTAACTTAACCTAACCTAACCTGACCTAACCTAACCCGCAGAAATGAAAAAAATCAGCCTCCAAAAATGCAAAAATTCTGCCTCAGTCCACTTCTGCCTCCGTTCGTTCTGTCCCAGTCACCGGTCCCCCCCAAAGCATGTTTTCCGCTGGAATCAAGCAAATGATTTCAGTTTCAACAATCTCAAATAAAATGAAAGCCAATTTTGCGCAGAAATTGCAAGCAAGAGCGGTTTTCTTTTTATTCCTCCAAACTTCAGGTGACAAACTGTTCAGATTGAAGCTTCCTTTCCAGATTATTCTTGTTTAAAACGTGTGATTTAAAACGTGAAATTGACAGCCACCATCGTTTTCGGGAAACTTAAGGAAAAAACTGCCCCCTGCCAGGATTCGATCCCGGAACCTTGCATCTGGAGCGGATGTGCCAACCGACGAGCAGTTTGCAACTCACCCTCGTCAGGTTCAACTCAATAGCCAATTCAATGGATAGATCTGTGCTGCGAGAATATTTTCTGTGCACAACGCTTATTCCATTATGTTGCATTGAAGATGCATCCGTCTGTAGAATTGGCTACTGAATTCGAGTTGAACCTGTGGGCGAATAGCAAAGGGGAATAAGGCAGCCGAAGGATGCATTTTGGAGGACTGCTTCTGGCTCGGTCTTGCGCTTCAGTGAATGCAGTTTTCGAGTATGCGGAAATAATGACCCTGTAAATGCCCAATTCGCCTTTGTTTTTTCAGATAAGCCTACGCTGTGGACCACGCTCGGAAAACTGTGCTAAATTTCGCCTGTAGGTAAATGGGACACCCAAAGCTCGTCTAATTCTCAACAGGTGAGGTGAAGCAGTGGCGGATCCAGCCTCTTGTCAAGGGGGGCGTCGGAGCATGGCGCCGCAGGCGCCCAGAACCGGGGGGTCCGGGGGGCTGGAGCCCACCGGCGGGGTTCCAAGGGGCAGAGCCCCTGGTGGGAGGTCTGGGGGGCGATAGCCCCCCAGAAGCCAAAGACATCTTATAAAAATTGCTTCCTGAAAACCACTCTCAGAACACTTCAGAACTGGTTTTCTCCCAAAAAGACACCTGTTTAACGCAGCTCAGATTCTGGCTGCAGGCAGTCTCGAGGGCAGCCGCCCCAGCATTGCACTCGTGACATTTCTTTCCAAGATTTGGTCGGGCAGCATTGTTCTGCCAATAGCAACATTCCAACATCACACAACACACACACAAATAAATGTGCTATGGCAACGTCACACAATCAAATTAGGACAGGTACCACGTGATAGGTTTTAGCCATAGCCAAGCGTACCCTTCGCCGCCCGTTGTTGGCAATCATTGCAACCTTGCAAGTGTTAAAATAGATTTTCTTGGCAGCTATATAAATGGTGATAAAACTTGAGTTGGTCGGGAGCATCCGCAGCAAAAATTGCAAAAAAGCACAACAGATGATGAAAATGGGGGAACGGCTTACCGATTGGGTAAGATCACTTTTTTCTCATTATACGCAGTATTGAGACAGTCTGTCTGGATAGTACAGTTCTGCGTTCTGCCAAACTGTTATATCATGCTGCAGGACCCCAAATTTCTTCTCCATGCATACACTAGCCGTTGAGTTTCTTCTGGGCGAAAAACGTCATTTTCGGGTATAAAAACAGCACCTTTTTGTGTAGCGGCCAAAAAATCATTTTTTGCCGTATTTTTTTTTGTTGGCCGCAAGGGGGGTGGTCGCCCCCCCCCGCCCCCCTGTATCCGCCACTGAGGTGAAGGGCTTCAAAGAGACTTCATCCATGTTCGTATGGATGAAGAACTGTGGACGAAACTTGCACACGTCAACTCGAGAAAATAATTTTGCAGAACTGCGACGCAACTCAACACGACATCACGAAAGCATGCGCATACCTGCATGTTGATTAACACGAACTGAACTTGACTGTTGAGAACTTCTGATACTTGGCTTGCTACCTGTCCTGACCACCGATGGCAGTGATTGTGCTGTGTGATCGAATGATGACCAAACAAATTTCGCGGCCAACTTTTATATCATGAGTCCATGGACCATCCGCAGACGGGCCCGAGGGCGAGGGCGTCCTCATGAATTCATGACCATTCATGGCAGAAAAAAAGATCAAAAACTGGATCAAAAATTGAGGAAACATCAAACAGCAGCAGAATCGAACAGTCCGATCAGGGTGTGGCAATGACATAATTGGCAGTTATGGCAGTGCGAATTGAACACAATAAGGTGGTCGCACTCTCGGAGGTACTAGATACAAAGCAAATCGCAAAAATACTGTTTTGACGGGCTCCTGCCAAATAAAACTATTTTGACAAATTAGCAGGTCGGTTCCCAGGTAGAGGAAAGACCTGAGACCGGTCAAAAGACCTGAGACCGGTGAAAAAGCATTGGATCTGGTTGTTCTGTTCACCGTGGCTTTGGGACAACAATTCGATAACATGCGCATTTTTACGAGAAAATGTGTGGTTTTTTGCGAATAACCCTGTACTTATTTACTGCATCAAATCGAGGAAAAGCGCATGAACTTGCTCATAATTCGAAAATTATGTTCCATATTTCCGAAGGCCGTAACATGCCGCACGCATCGGCGTCAGTCGAAACCTGTTTTGATGAGTTTGACATTTCGGTTTTCTCATGTCGGACGCAACATCAAACATAATCATCACATAACCGACAATCGATCGAGACAGGTACAGGGTGTTTTCTCTACAGCTCATTCCACTTGAAGATATGAGATGAGAATGCTCACAAGTATGCTTAGAGGGTAATCAGAATTCCTGCAACAATGAAATGCCGATGAAGAAACAATGAAAAGCCGATAGAGAACTGGGGATTCGGCACAGAAATCAAAGTTTCGCTGAATGTTTGAATGGAAAAGTGAGAAGCATTCTCAGTTATCTTCAAATGGAATGCGCTCTAGACAGCAATCACAATATTGAAACTGAAAGTGTGGCCGGCTATTGCTGATGTCAATCAGAAGAAAAAAGCAAGTCGTCCCCCAGCTTCTGCGGCACTTTCCCTCTCCATGTATGGAAAAATGCGGAACAAACACCCAAAAAACAATTCAGTCATTTTCGATGTGTCATTTTGAATGAACTTCGCTTACCAACGTTGGTCCTTGGCGCAGTGGGTCTTGCATGGTCAACCTTTTTGCTTTGTTCAATTTTGCTATCGATCGATTTTAATTTGACCAACACGTTTTTTGAGTGTACCTGTTCGCAGCAAGTGGTCCGCCAGATTTGATCAATGCGAACGATGCTGCTCATCTTTTACCTTCCATCATATATTTATATGCACTTTGATTCTGCAAATTTCCAAGTTGTTCTTAATCGTTTTAATGAGCTATTGATGGAGGTTGAAAACTGGTCCCGGGCAAACGGGCTATCCTTAAATCAAGCGAAGTGTCAACCTATTGTTTTTGGCCCTCCAACTCTCTTGAATGCGATCGATCTGGAGACATATCGAATAACTTTGGGTGGCATGCCACTTGAGTGGAATGACTGCGTTCGAAACTTGGGGCTTTGGATGGACTCCAAACTTTCTTTTATGCCACATTTCACAAAAATGACTGCCAAAATATACTCAAAACTATATGCTCTTAATCGTGTTGGCTACCAGCTCGACAAGGGAACAAAAATCAGGCTTGTTGTGTCTCTTTTTCTCCCAATTATAGATTACTGCAGCGAAATTTATATTTGTGCTCCCAAAGGCTCTCTGCAAAAAGTTGAAAAAATTTTCAATATGCTTGTGAGGTTTGCAACTGGACTCAGAAAATATGATCATATTAGTGGGGCTGTTAACGAACTTGGCTTAATTAGACCAACAATTCGTCGAAAAGTTAGTCTCGTCACGTTATTGCACAAGTCTCTCCAGCATAAATCGCCTCCCTACATTTACGATGAGCTAACTTTTTCTTCACATTCGTACCCAACTAGATTTTCTCAGTTGCCACAGGTCTATTCTCATAAGACAGCAATTTTTGAGAAGAGTCCTCTCTACCAAGCTGTTCTTATGTATAGATCCCTCCCGATCCAATGTCACACGGAAACGAGTATTCATCGCTTTAAAAGGGCTGCTGAATCATATTTTCGACTCCAGCAGGACTAAATTTCGTGTATATGTGTTATGATTGAATGTCCTTGGTTTTTTTTTATTGTGCTTGGATTTTTTGTCGTTCTCTCCTTTTGATGTGAAAATGTACATAAGTTGCCTGTAAAAGTAGCAGTATGCTAAAGGCCGCTCATTTCTTTAAAAGAAAGTCTTTTTGATTTGATTTGATTTGATTTGATCATCAATCTCTTCCATCGCATTCCATTCGGAATCACGCTTTAAAAACATAGACGCCTCCTGATCCAGCGTTGGAAAACCATACAGTCGAATTTCTGAAACACCTTGTATAATTTCGTTTTCTTGGTTCGGGAACTGACGCACGGTCGCGGTCAAGACTCCCAGACATACCAAATCTTCAACGAACACCAATGCAGCATGCGCACCCAAATTCATGGCACCAATCAACGCAAAAAATATGACTTGTCATGATTTCCTGAAACTGTCGAAAATGACCGTTGCACAATAAGTATTTTCCGACAGCTTGAAAAATGACAGTTACGCCTATGATATAATTGCCACGTTGGCCCACGCGTTCACGCAACCAAGCTTCCAAACCATCCGCTGTCCACATGAACGGTTTTTGTGTTTTTTTTATCGGAACACAGCTGAGATGTGAATAGGATGCCCTGCAACGAATGAAATAGTTTTATTTGCGCTGCAGAAGACATACGTATACCCGGGCCATCGGCGATTTTTTCAGACTTTTGAAGGACGGGGCAATGTAATTCCCCATTTCGCATGCGCCGCAAAATACACTACATGACGGAATGCATTTAACAGCGCTTGCTAGATGGGGAATGACATTGCCCCATGCTTCAAAAGTCTGACAAAAATCTCCTATGGCCCGGCTATTTTGAATGTCTGAGCAAAAAAAGTCTTATCAAAAGTCTTCGAACACAAAAAACAAATTAGGAGTTCATTTTACTCAGGCGCCATTTTGAATCACTGGCAGCAAGCGACGCAAAACATCATGACACTCGTGTGAGGCGTGAAGTTGCACCAAGGCCTGTTGAAATTAGATGATGGCCCCTGTATAACCAGAAGGTACATACATACTTTAAAATATCCTGTGTACGAGTGCGTGGACTTTTCATGAGCTCCTGTGCGAAGTATGCGAGTGGCTCGTTGCCACCCAAAAAGATAATCTGTCGAAGTTTTTGCCTTGTTTTTAGTGGAATTATACGAGTAGGTTTGTGAAGACAGTGTCGGTAATGACATGGAAATAAAAACGCAATTGCGCATTTGTACAAATGCAAATTCCGCAGGACATTCCAAAAAACTGAGAAACGATTTGATGATTCATTGCTACGTATGTCCTGCGCGGTCTCAGCTCAACTCAATCAAAACCGGACAGAATCTAACAAAGGGGAGCTGCTTATTATGGGAGAGCGTTCCACGACATACGTGTAAGAGCACGTGGGAAAAATGAAAAAAGATGAGCGTTGATCTAGATGGATTTTGAATTGGAAGGAGTGAAGTGAGCGACTTTCGTGGAAATTAGAAGAGAAAATCTGATATCTCATGTGGGTTTGGGCATTAAAGATCTTTATCGGATATGAAGTCTCTTTTCTTCCCTTCTGGAAGGAAGAGGATCTAGCTTGAGAGAGATCAGGATTGCAAACATCCTCGTGACCTATCGAAACTGACTTCAGCATTCAGAAATCATTCAAAATCAGTCATTCAAAATCAGCAGGGAATGATTAACATAGTCGAAAGCTTTTGTTAGGTCAATAAAGACAACGGAGGTGGAGAATCTTTCCACAAAATATTATTTGTCAAAGGCCAGCTCAGTCTGGGTCTCACATGATTCAAATTTCGAAAACCGTGATGTCTGGGATGAAAAATGTTACGTGTTTCAACAAGATCAGAAATTAAATTGCATAAATAATAATTTCTCAAACAATAATAATTTAGGTACAACAGAAGTTAGCCATATCGACCGGCAATTTTACCTTTTTTCGAAACGGCGTAGATATTAAACTTCTTCCAGTGATCCGGAAAAGAACTTGCAGAAATTATTTTGTGGAAAAGAATTCTAAAATATCGGCAGAGTGGCAGTTTAAGGTTTTTCACATGCTGCGATTGGAATTTTTCATGGCCAGATCCCTTATCGCTGCGCTGGATTTGGCAGTAGGTCCCTGCACAGAAGGGAAGAGATTTATTGGTTTTGCACAAAGTTGTTTTGGAAAGAAGAGTCCAGATTTTTGGCCTTTTGGAAATTGTCAATGGGCAATATACCATTCCCAAATAACAGCACTGAATGGAACAGGATCCGTCCCTTCCTCTTCTGGCGAAGGCAGGCCCAGAAGAGATGGTAAAATGGCATTTGAATCGGACCGTTCAATAAACCGCATGAACAACGAGCTCTTGAGAAGTGAAGCGGAATATTTTTCCCAATTCTCATCGGCGGATGAAGGCAAGCCGCTTTAAACCTGCGGCACCTCAAGAGTCTGAGTTTTTCCCATGTGCACCTGACATCAATCGTTTTACTTGTTTTCGGAATTTGCTCCAGAAGTGAAAGCAGGACATTGTGTAGTAAATTCCACAGCTCATTGCAATCCTCAGTGAGTGACAGCTCAGTGAAAAGGAAAAGGTTGTCTGAACTCGTATGGCTGAGAAGCCATCCCAATTTGCTTGATTGTAATTAATACACGTCTTCGTGAATTTATAAGCACTGGAACATTTGAGAGCGGAATCTGAAAATCAAGTTTTAGGGAAACGGCCATGTCAGGTCGGAAATTCCAGCAAAAACTGATACATTCTTCTCAAACGGTTCAAAATTGATCAGAAACAGGTCGAGGGTATTGCGGGTACCATTCCGGGTGAAGTGTGTCGGCTCGATAACAAGTTTTTCGAATCCAGCATCCAAAATGAGAGAGAGGAAAGATGAATATTTTAAATGAGCCGGAAAGCTTCCGTGAAAGCCCGAAGTTCCTCAACACAGCAAGCAAAACAGAATTTCCAAACATATTCAGTTAAGCTTCATTTTTCGGAAGCGCCGCTGAAGCAACTGCAGAGAAAGAACCTCACTCTCACTCTGCGTTTTCAACTCAGGCCTCAGGTATATACAGCTATTGCCTCGCGAAAAATTGAATTGAATTATTTATACGTACGTATAATATTTAAAGGCTTGGCCCCGTTTCATATATGCAAAGCAGCAACTTACAAAAATAAATGTTAGAAGCACAAGAGAACCTCATACGAGAATCATTCAAGATGAAACGAAAAAACCAAGCGACAGCAAGTATAGGTAGGAGTGGAATTGAAATGCAGAGCTGTAAAAGGCGAACATGACCTATAATTGATGGAGCTCTCAAAGAATGCGTAAAGACGTGCTTTCAGCAGATTAATAGAAATTGGGGTTTTAAACATTTTTGAACATTTTTGCAGGTAACGAAAATTGGTATTACGAGTACTTTTCTGAATTTTTTCCAGATGTTCTCAAAATTCTCTTTTGCAACACCATAAAAGTGCATTTGGGCCCGAAATATTCGGAAATATTTGAAAACAAAAGACTGAATACTTGCAACTGGTTGTCAAAAGGCGGTTGACACACCCTCTGTATACAGGCAGACCCAAGCCAAACACAGAAGAATGTTAAAGAAAAAAAAACCAGCGGCTGCGTTTCCACCATATGAACCAAAGAGTGGGGTTCCCCAGGGTAGTGACCTTGGACCTTTGCTCTTTGGACCTCAAAGCGACATTTTTGACATTGTTGCATCCATCTCCATATCGCAGATGAGATTGTTCTTTGCAAGCAACGCCACATCTGAACCTGCCAAGATATTTTGCTTTCACAGCAAAATCTTGACAGAACTGGGACAGAAAATGGTGCCTTGACTCCAAAATGGACGTCACCAAGTGTGCGGTTGTCCATTTTTGGCCCTCGTCCGTGAAATGAAAGCCGCAATGATGGACCAAAATATCTCAAAACAGCCAATTTTAAATACCCGGCGTTCCAATCCTCCACGAGAATCTATGCTGGCATGTGTTCACATCACTGCAACGGTTTACAAGGCCGCAAAAGTTCCTTTGGTTTTATTCATAGAAATCTGGCTCATGCGGATATTAAAACGAAGCTTAAAGGCCAATAAGGCCTCCGTCCTGCCAACCTCATAGAGTATGTTGCCATTGCTGGAACCCTTTCCTCATTTGCCACATCGATGCTCTTGAAAAGCTGTAGCGCGCTGTAGCCCGTTTCTTTGTTATAGGATTGCAGGCGCACTTCAAGTATAACTGACACAGTGATTGTCCTCGGGCTTGCCCGCTTTTACAGGCGAAGGGGGGAAAAAGAGCCGCATTCTTGGTCAAAATTTTAAAGGGTATCTCACACATAGATGTGGGTACCTCAAATCTTTGTCCCTGACTTCCGGGTGAGGAGATCGCTCCACTCCAAACAATTCAAATTTCTTTTTAATTAAATTCCTTTCATTGCCTATTCTCTTTTTCCCCCGCTCGCTCAGAGACTGGAATGCCCTGCCATCGGATTCTTCCTTGCTAAATTCAATCCGATTACCTCTCCCAGCCCTCGTGTTGCCTACTGCATTGGGGTGAATTGTGGATGTTGGCTTTTCTTTTCTATAATCAAAAAGAGTCGGTTTCACTGTTCTCTTTTTTTCATTCTCTTTTCAAACGATACTCTTGACGAGCTTTGCACCAATCAGGCACTTTTATTTCTTCGATACCTGTCCAAGAGTGAAAATGAAGAAGGCACCTTCGGAGGCAACACCGCAATTTGGGAAGAAAAGCGTGTTTTCATCTTGTTATGTCCCCCTTTTCAGTTTTTCCCATTTTGCTTTGCTGGCGCTGGCGTTTGCGTTTTCCTCAAGCCGCAGCCAATCACTACCAACTCAAGAACTGACTGCTGGCCAGCGTCTGAGTGGGCTATGTCCACGCAGGTAACCGACTTCATTGACAGGGCTGTTTGACAAATTTGTTTGACACAAGTTCGATGATGAGCGGCTGTCAAAAATGGGGAAACAGAAGTTTTAGCCCCTGCAAAAATAAGAGGGTATGCAATATGAGAAATTTGCGGTTAGGCGTGTTGCAGCTTTTGAATCGTTAGGGGCAAAATGACGGGATTTTATTTGCGCCCGAACGCGAGACGAAAGGACGCGAGTCGCATGCAAGATGACGGTTGGGTTTGGGCACTCTCATAGACGGATGATTTCGTGACAGATTGGCGCGCGACGAAACGACGCGAGACAGATGGGCGCGAAAGTCGAAGAAAAAGAAACCGTCAATTTGTTGTCGAATTTAGTGAACTGCAGATAAAAAAAAAATCAGAACGCTGATTTTTGGGCAAAAAGAGAGACACAACAGTCCTAGAACATATGCGATGTTTTAAAGTATTGGTTAACACAGGGGCCATCTGATTTCGACAGGCATTGGTGCAACTTCATGCCTCACACGAGTGTCATGATGTTTTGCGGCGCATGCTGCCATTGATTCTAAATGGCGCCTGAGTTTGTAATGAACTCCTATGTTCGAAAAGACTTTTAATAAAGAGTGGACAGTTCACGGTGTCCCAAAAAAGGAAATTGAATTTTTCATTGCCTGTTTCGATTCTGCGAAGTGTTTTTTGTAAATATTTACACCAGATCGTTGCCCTTTGTCATCATGTAATGCCAGAATCTTTCCGTTTTTGCTTTTTTCCTTTTTTTGCAAGGGGACAACCATCCTGACACATTTCAAAAAA
Organism: Sinentomon sp. SZTP_YWyxl; assembly: GCA_030068105.1. Lineage (NCBI taxonomy): Eukaryota > Metazoa > Arthropoda > Protura > Sinentomata > Sinentomidae > Sinentomon > Sinentomon sp. SZTP_YWyxl. The sequence goes on from JASGXE010009938.1 coordinate 44,087, forward strand.
TGTTGTTTGAAAGTGTTTGCTTAAAAATGAAGCTGTTCTCTGGCAAGTTCTCTGAAAGACGCATGACTTTCACATTCGCATTGCTTTTTCTGAGGAATTCCGTCGCCTGATGCACAGATTTAAGTTTTTCAGCAAATACCCGAAAGTGGTGTGGGGAAAACCAGCTACGATAGAAGCATGTCGTATATATTTGCAAAGACAAAAAACTCGATATAATACGCATGAAATTCGATTTGAGAAGCTTGCTTGAAAAAAATGTTGAAAATTTCGTTGCTTTTTCATCTGGAAATGGTTTCTCTCTGGCCGACTTTCGGTGTTGAGCGAGAAACAAACAAAGGAAAACGGTCAACTTCTTCGTTGCTAATGCCCAGAGGATGATAACAATAAGAAGAAGCGATAATCCAAATGCAAAGAAAACAGGACATGGAAATAAGATAAAAACGTAAAGTTTAAGGTTTACGTCCAAAAAGCATAGTTTTTGCGGCATGTCTAGCGGGTTCTCAAATCAGAGGGCGGAGAGAGCCCACTCAAGAACTCGTGAGAAAAAGGGAAAGGAAGCCATGAAGTGAAAATCAGGAGGGGTAAACGTGGCCTATCCCAATACCTGTGGGTTTTGCTTTTTCGTTTTGACCCAAAACGAAATGACAGCATCTTTTCCTTCCCTGTATGGTTCTCGAAGAATCGAGCTGTCGGTCATCATACACTCGTTATGTGCTGAGACCACTTTACGGTGAAGCGAGCAGCAGAGCGTTGAACCCTTTCAATCGCATCAGCATTGTCAAGAAATATGAGGATCCCAGATCACAAAGACTTATTCAAGAAAGGGAAAGGAAGATCTGTGGCTTTGAAAGTCCAAAGCTTGGAGTAACTGTCTGCACAGACCAAGCTTTTCTGCAAAATGGAACCCGTCATGAGTTGTTCGTTTTGCAAAAGAGTTGAGACTATGGGTGACATATCTTTTAGGCAGTTGAAATAAACGTTTCCGTTCGGGAATTTCACATGAATGTCTCAAAACTCGGATTTGTTTCATAATCAACGATGAACGCGCAAAACTGGTCTTCCCTGGAACCTCTTCGGGACATTGTACCCACAAGTTCGTTTTCGGTTCGGCTTTATGATTGTCCCTTGTCTCCTGTTGAAATCATCTGACGATATAGGTACCTACGTGATTTACCATTTCGGCTTTGGCGTTTTTAGTAACATTCATCTGCCCATTTACATTAGCTAAACCCCGCCTGCTTTGGCGTATTCCCTCATCGAGTTGACCAATGAGCGACGCCGATAGCGTCGGAATTGCGGACGATGGCTTTAAAATGGCCCAATCACCGCATTTGAACCAAACAAAAAGGTAACTCGGAAATCAAAAAACGGGCCTCCCAATTGGGGGGGGGGGCATGACAACAAATTAAGCTTGTAAAGATCGGCTCGCGACAAAAAAGGACCGAACGTGGGTCCCATGCCCCCCATCTGCAGTTATACCAGGTGTGCTTTTTTGACTTGGATAAAAAGTCAGACTTCCAGGAGTGATGGGCGGTGTGGATGTGAATAAGCTGCATTGAGATAAAAGAGAAAAAGACTCACAATTTAGATGTGGGGGGCGGGGAAGCCATGGGAGTGAGATGGGGGGCAGCACAATGGCATTTTGCAAAGCGCATCTATCTTCCTGAACAGTGTAAATCATTTAGGTGTTCAATGTGTTCAATTCTGTACACGTATGCGGCCGTGGTATTGAGTAACCGAACCCCAACATAGATAACATAACACCGGTCTTGCTTGACAAAGTCCTGGCCCAGGTAGGCCTGCGAATACAGGTACGAGCACACAATGATGAAAAAAACACATTAAGGTGCTTATTGATGTCGCTCTGAAAGCAAATACCCGCACATCAAGTCAAGGCAAGACTGGTATTAAGAGGATATGTGATACCCCCATTCCATTCATCTAAGCTCCAACAAAAAGCATCATCAAGGAAGGAAGAGTAGAGACGGTTTCTTTTGCTGGTTCACATCGGGTCCTCTCATCGGTGGTCGGTTTACGAACGGTGTAGCTCTTTATGCGGTCCGTTTGTGCTCCGGGTGGGCCTCCGAGCAGTCCCTTTGTCGGCACAGGAGTCAATGCGGACCACACCGGCTCCGGCTTGCAAGACAAGAAACTTTTCAACTTTTCAATTGTCATTTTGATCCGAACCTCTTTTCAGTCGAACAGAGGTGTTGAAATGTGGCAAAAGCAGTCGGCAAGAGGCGGCAAAGCCAAGCGACGACTTTGATTTCCTGAGCGAGGCTGAGGCCCTTTCAACAGCAATTCACTCGCTCATTCATTGATCCACGCAAGTGATTTACCCCCAAAGTGATGGTTTTCGATTCATGCAATTTCCGCCTCCGGCTGACAAAGGCATATCCCAAATCCGCGTCATCTCATTCACAACCTCAACAACGGCTGAGGAGCACTCCCCAACCCCCTCCTTCCACTAATTCCTGACGGATCAGATGCGTCACAGCGTGCTCAGGCCAATGCCAGATCAGGGGAAAGATGGGATACGGTTGTGGAGGGGTCTGTTACTTTTACTGGATGATCAGGGAGCCACGACCTCGCCTGAGGCAGGCGTCCAATGGGGAGGAATCAGGATCTCTTTCCCCCACCACCAAGCGTAACTCCACGCCTGCCAAGTGCCAAGTTTAATCCACGCACGTATCCGCTAAAAAGATGATTGCCTCGCCAATTAGGATCCGCCTGGTTAGCGGCAGTTCGTCAGTTAGTTAAGGTTCGTTCGGTTAGTTCAGCGGCAAGCAGATTGGGATTTGCTCCGGTCAGGATCGATTTCACGAGTAATCCGAGGAGAGCCAAGGCGAGAAAATCACTCTCGCTCTCTTCAGAGGAGAAGAAGAAGCCCTTCAACGATTTTACGCTCATGAGCTACGTTTCACACGTTACGTGCGTGACCGATGAACCACCTACCAACCTGTTACGACCTTGGAGAACAGCTTGATCACTTATCACCAGCACAGGTGATTGCTTGATAAAGGACACGTGTGTTTATCCCTGTTTGGCACGTGTGACTTGTTCCTGGAACAAAGACCTCCTCACAGGGCTCAGGGCCGACCTATGGCCAGAAAGGCCAAGGCCAAGTTCACCACGAATTTTTGACAGACTGATAAACAATTTCGCTGGCTTCCCAATACCAAGGAGATTCCAACTGCAGCCTGCGGGCTGCGTTAAATCTGACAGCAAATTCAGACGAGTGACGTTCGCAAAAATCAGACGAGTGACGTCCGCAAAGTCAGACGAGCGACGTCCGCAAAATCAGACAAGTGACGTCTGGAAATCAAAAGAGTGACGTGTTGATATCCAGGAGTGATACGGTCCCTTCTTGGCAGCACAGTGATGTCAATGAGTGTGTGATGAATGGCCTCATACTTACACGTATAACTGCCAGATTGCGTTAGAGTCGTTGGTAACTGCTGTTCCATTTAAAGGCCAAGTTCATACCAGTTGACCAGAGACTCCAGCGTCAACCTAGGTGTACTCCAGCAAGCATTGTCACCCCCTTAAAACTTCGGGTGGTAAAAGGGTCAAATTAATCCTCTGCACCAGACACCTGTGTTAAGTATAATTTGATACCACCTCAAGGCAATACAACGGCTGCTTCACTGATGACGCCCTATTTTCCGGGCTACCCCTTTCAAGGTAACTTTGAAACAGGTACAGCTGTTTTGTGTTTTTTTTTTCATTCTGGGTACCAGCATAGATAATTGTAATTTGGCTTTGCCATATCCGAAATGCAAACATTTGTAGCGTATCAAAATCAGGGATAACAAAAGACAAATGCAAGGAAATAAGAGAAAACAGCAGAAAGGTGATGGCTAAAAAGATCAATAAACCAAAGAATAAAAAAAGAATGTGGAAAGTTTGAAAAAAAGGAAGTTGAACTCCAAAGAGCCGGAGAATGTCTTGTTAAAATAAGAGTGCTTGTGAGAGAATTCCATTCGCGAAGGGTTTTCGGAAAAAGTGTGAAAGTCAGCGTTTGGCTTTATGGTGATGGCCGATGTGAAACAAAAATTTGTTGGTTTTGATTTTGAAAAATCGAACGACTTCTTCGAGTTTCATCTGAAAGAGGAACAAGGAACCCACAAGGATTTTTTCGAACGGTAAAGGCATCTGTCCGACCTTCTTTGAAACATGGGTGAGATCACGAGCTCACAAAACATACTGGATGTGGAGCCTGATGAGTCGTTCACGATGAGCCGTGCAGCACTCTCTGCACCTTTTCAAGAGTGTCAATGTGACTTTCAAGAAAGGTATCCCAAACACTGCACCGGTATTCCAGAATAGGCCGAACAGAACTTTAATTGTGCAGTGAAGTCAGGAGAAAATCCCTCAAGTCGATTTCTCAGCGTTTCAAATATTAGGCCTTTTTTGTCCTGGAAGGAGCTCAATAATTCTCGCAATAATTTGGCGTAGGCCGAATCAAACTTCCGTATGAGGATGACAACTCTTTTAAACGACGCCAAATTTTAAAATTTCTTGTGCCAGGCTGGAACGTTTTTTCAACTTGGATCCGCACAGTAAAGCGCAAAACTTCTCTGAACAGGATTTATGTGTCCAATTGCAACAACTTAATCTTTCTATGCAAAAGGTGAAATTTAAATCGCAACTCGATGAAGAATTTTTAAGCAAATCTTAAAGACGTTGGTTTGCCTATTGCAGATTTTGCCCGACACCCAGCATTAGTGAGGATTTGCCTGACACCACTTGAACTATCCTCAGCTGATTTTTTCATCTCGGGTTTTAAGGTTTTAACGCATAGTAACACACATTCGTAGCAGCTGAAATGTTACCCACCGGCTGACGCTTCCAGTATGTACATCAGCATCGTTGTACTTCAGCATCGTACATGCACTAATGCATGTAGGCCTACTTCAGCACCCATTCTTGAGTATGCTGTTGCTGCTTGGAATCCATGGCTCTCTTGCCAAGTTCAAATTTTGAAAAGAGTTCAGCGACGAGCAGCTAGATTCGTGGTGGGTGACTATACCGCCGAACCACAAGTGTTCCTGACTTCCTGGCATAATAACAAATCTTGGTTGGAGTTCCTTGGCTGATAGGCGCATAAGATGGCCGTCTGTCAAGTCTCTTCCTGATTTTAAAGGGGAGTGGGGGTTGGGCTGACTTGCACTCTCTGATAGAGGCCCCTCATTATTACTCTCGGCAAGATCACCATTTCAAAATTCGCCTGTGGAACTTTAGCAATGATGTTGGCAAATTTTATTTTTTCGGATGCACCATCACTCAGTGGAACTCACTTCCCAGGGATGTGTTCCCCGCTAAACTTGGCCACTTTTCAATCTCGATTGGAATCTTTGCGAGAGTCATAGAATTTCCGTTCTCTTTGTTATTCATGCCCTTTTACATTTTTTAAACTTTTGCCTGCAATTGCATTGCCTGTAATTGCACATCTGTTATTGTCGTATTTTTGATTGGAAGTAACTCCAAAAAATATAATTGAAATTGAAATGTCTCTGTACAGAAACAATATCAGCTGAACCTGAGCACCGCAGACCTATTCGAAAGTCCCATTGCACTGTCTTGCTACTATAGCTTTTTATCCCCCCGCCGCCTCGTTATAAGTCCGTGATGGAACAAAAATTTCCTGGGTTTTTTTTAATTCGTAAATGAAATCCTAAATATTTTTCCGCTGTTTTTCAGGCCAAGGACGGGTCAACCAACTGGGCGGAGTGTTCATCAACGGTCGACCTTTACCGAACCACATTCGTCTGAAAATAGTCGAAATGGCTGCAGCAGGAGTTCGACCCTGTGTCATCAGTCGTCAGCTGCGCGTCTCTCACGGTTGCGTTTCGAAAATACTGAACAGATACCAGGAGACTGGATCGATCAGGCCCGGTGTCATCGGCGGCTCAAAACCGAGGGTGGCCACGGCAGACATTGAAAAGAAGATTGAGGTTTATAAGAAGGAAAATCCGGGGATATTCAGCTGGGAGATCAGGGACAAACTCATCAAGGTTGGTGCTATAGTCAAATTGTTAAGACATGGTTGAATTGTGGTTATGGAATATCTGTGAAGAAAGGCAAAGAAATACGATGAAAAAACAACTGTAATGAAAGCATTTCAAAAGAAAAAAGTGGGTATAGAACCGATACTGTGGGGGGAGACGGAATATTCCGTCCGTGGTTGAGTGATTATTGCAAATCAATTGACTTTAAGAGATCATGCCGGGATGCGATTTTTTAAAACCCTGCCGCGATTTTAGATGGCAGAGAGCGTTTTGTGAAAGAATGCTCGATTGGGGCCCTTCACTCGCAAGAAAAAAATATTGATTTTTCTTCCTAAAGCTATCTCAACCTGACCTAACCCTGTCCCCTCTCGGTGCTCGCTTGGGGCCCCGACCTGCCATCGAAAGTCGCGGCAGGGTTTGTGAATTGGCTGCCGGGATGGGAGCATTATTTTCCGAAGTGCAAGCAAAAATGTCTCGTCCCTGCGACAGGGTGCGCACAAGAAAATGTCACAACTCTGCGACAGTGTGTGCACAAGATATGGGTAAAACGATAGCATGGGGGCATGGATAGCATGGGATAGCATGGAGGCAACGGACGGAATATTCCGTCTCCACCCACAGGATCGATTTTACCCGAAAAATGCCTAAATAAAAAATGGTAAAATTAATTTATTTCTTTACCTACCAATACGTAGAAACATGAAATTACCTTATATGATTTGTCTATTTTTGACCAGATTACTTTATCCAGCACTAAGGTTTTAACCCGAATTACTTTCATGCCACCGAGGGCACCTTAAAAATAAATAAATATCCTACTCAAAAAAGAAACAACGTTTGGAAAAGTCTAAGTTGGTAATTGAAAAAAAAAATATAAACGTGTGAAACATTGTTTCTTTGAGAATTTATTTGATTTTGCAAGGTGCCTCTCGGTGGCATGAAAGAACTCTGGATCAACACGATTAACTCCTTGAATCGTACTTGTCTTTAAGAACTGCTGCTGTTATAGTTGACAAGGCGCCCTCACGCAACGTTCTGGATGTTTGCACTGGCGTTCCTCAGGGCAGTGCTCTGGGTCCTCTACTATTTGTTCTTTTCATAAACGATATTTTTGAGGGAATGACATGCGGAATCCGACTTTACGCTGATGACATTGTCCTTTACAACACCATACTCGCCCCAATGATTCTATTATGTTGCAGCAAAATCTTTACGCACTGGAAAAAATGGAGCAAAGAGTCCAGAATGGCAATTAACATTTCCCAAGTGCGCAGTTATACACTTTAAACCCTCGCATCTTCAAAAGACGTTCACACCTGTGCATTATTCCATCAATGGCGAAGTTATACAAGAACAATCATCAGCTAAATACTTGGGTGTTATTCTACATGAAAATTTAAAATGGGATGACCATATAAACGCGACAATAAACAAAGGAAAATGCGAGGATTTTTGCGAAGAAATCTATAACACATGCTGATACGTCCTCCAAGTTAAAAGCATTTAAGGCTACGGTTCTTCCTATTCTTGAATATGCGTCGGTCGTATGGACCCCTCCTGACCTATCATGCAGACGCTATTGAGAAAGTTCAGCGCTCTGCTGCTCGTTTCATCGTCAATGACTTCCGCCGCACCTCTAGTGTATCAGCCATGTTGCTGGACCTTAAACTGGAACCTCTACTCCAAAGGAGGCAGGAAAAAAGACTCGCCTTTCTCGGAAAGTTGTTCAGGAGGCTCATTCACATCGATCTGCCTGAGCTATTCATTCCTGGCTTCCGAGATCGCAGAGCCAGCCACTTTAAACAATTCAAAATTCCTCTGATCAAATCTAATGTATTTCTCTTTTCTTTCTACCCAAGAACTCTAAAAGATTGGAATGCGCTTCGTTCCACTTCGCCATTGTTGAACACACTTCATTAAATTTTGCAGCAGGAGCACCTAAACTTCGCATTAGTAGTGAAAAAAATCATTGTTTCGTTCCGTTCTGGTTTGGATGGTTGCCCATTTGAAAGTTTTTGACCATTACTTTATTGTTACATCATTGTTATTATTATACGCTGTTTTTATATTTGCATTTTCATTGCAAATTTGTGTCATAAATAAATAAATAAATAAAACACCTTGTGCTGGAAAAGGAATCGGGTCAAAAATAGACAAATCACAAGGTAATTTCTTTTTTCTACACCACCAGGCACCGCTTCCAAAGCCTGTACAGTACGTTGCAAAAACCTGTTACAAATACAGGGGGAATGGGAGATGATGATTTCCATTTGCAAAATACTTGTAACACATATGGAGACGTAATGGAAGAAGGTGATTTCCTTTTGCAAAATACTTGTAACACATATTGGCTTAGATGGGACAATTTTAACAACGTACCTATAGTCCTTGACCGCATAGTGATTCTTGTTCGCTGGTTGTCCCATCCAAGCCAATATGTGTTACAAATATTTTGCAAAAGGAAATCACCTTCTTCCATTGCGTCTCCATATGTGTAATTTTGCAAATGGAAATCATAATCTCCCATTCTCCCTGAAAATGAAACAGGTTTTTTGCAACGTACTATACGCGCCAACTAATCCAATTTGTTTTTTTTGTCTTCGTCTTTTCCATCATAGGATAATCTGTGTGATAAGAATGGTGCTCCTTCGGTCAGTTCCATCAGTCGTCTTCTTCGAGGTGGGGGAGGAGGGGGAATTGGAGGGGTTGGAGTAGGGTCGATTGGAACAAGAATTGATCTTCCATTCAAGAGTCATACAATTCAAGGAATTCTTGGTAAGTTCCATGCATATTGATGTCTTTTTCGTTTCCTTTTCTTCTTCTTTTTCTTCTTTTTCTCTGACAATTGTTTTACTTTTTGGAGATCCCTCGTATAGGTACATTTCGAATTCCGATTCAGGAAAGCTTATTGTAGAGTGGAAGAAGGGGACCATTTCGTCAAGAGATTGAGTGACAGCACCCTGTTTCCTATGCGCCAAAACATTATTCTGAAAATCAAAAAGAAATGCCTCCATATGTTTAGGATGCTGTGTGAGGATATGCACTTTCTAATCAAAAGTCTTCAAACGTGGGAGTTCATAATAAACTCAGGCGCCATTCAGAATCAATGGCAGCATGCGCCGCAAAACATCATGACACTCGTGTAAGGCGTGAAGTTGCATCAAGCCCTGTTGAAATTAGATGGCCCCTGTGCTAACCAGTATTTTACAATATCACCTATATGTTCGAGGACTTTTGATAAGCTCCGTAAAAAAACTAACCGGCAAAAGTAACACAGTGTAAGTGTAACAAAAGTAACACACTCCTCATTCCATCACTTGAAGATATGAGCCAAGAATGCTCTCAAGTGTGCTCAGAGTGAATTCAGAATTCTTTCAACAATGAAAACTCGGTCGAAAACTTCATTCTCGGCAGAGAAATTAAAGTTTTTTCTGTGTATTTTAATGGAAAAGTGTGAAGCATTCTCAGCTCATATCTTCAAGTATGGAATGAGCTGTACGCTTGATTTTGTGCCTCTGTACCTATCTGTTTTTGTCGTATCTTGCGTCTGGTTAAAAATTTGACTTCAACGTGTGGATACCTTTTTTCGTACGCAAAAACATCAAACGTCGACGATGTATTCGTGTATAGTGGCGGCGGAATTAATGTACGCACACATGTGTTTTTCCCCCCATTGTACTGTGGCCTCCGAAACTTTTTCTTTCTTTTTATTCTTTTGGCAGGCGGCAGAAATTAAAGCACCAGATTTCAACAAAGCGTTCCAGATGTGTCAGATTTTGACTTGGGTTACAAAAGAGGATCTTTAATTTCTGCAGATGGAATTTTTGCCAAAATCTGAACGGTTGCAATTTTTTATATGTATGAGAACATTAATTCCGCCGCCGCTATACATACCTATACATAGAATGAAATGCTGTGATTCCATTAGTGCACCTCTGCGGTGGGAGGGGGCTGTGGCGAAAAAGGTTTTCTCAACACATACGCTTTGCCGGTTACTCCAACATTGATGTTGGAGGTGAGCCCAATTCCGTGAAGTTCCCGAATTCGTCTGAATGGATTTTGGACTTGGCTTCGGATGAGAATTGCAGAGGGCAAACGTTTTTTGCATATCTATTCGTTTATTTCATTGTGTTTTAATTGGTATAGAGATCATGTAAGTTCACCACAGTTTGGTCAGAGAGCAGACTTTTGAGAATTGAGGACGAAAGATTTATTTTTTCCACTAAGCTTTTTTACACTTCAAATATTTTCCAATGAAAAGGGAGTTGTATTTGATGGGCTTTCCCCTTGTCCAGATTTCATGACTTGAAAATTTCACACATACGAGTATAAGAATTTACAGAACAACAGAATTTGAACTTCGAAAAAGCGACACTTTTCGTAAAAAGAATTGTCTTGTCAAACAATTTCAACAAACCCGACAAAAGCGTTCCAAAGATTGAGCAATTGAATTGAGCACAGATGTAGTTTTGTTGTTTAAGTTTTGAGAATGGAAGGACAGATGCAGGCAGTTTTTTGTTTCTTAACTTTCGAGAATGGAAGACAAGGTGTACATAGTTTGTTTCTTCTAAGTTTTGAGAATGCATGTTGGATAAGATGTAGTTTGTTTCTTACGTTTTGAGAATGCATGGAGGATGGAGGACAGTTTTCATCAATTTTTATTTTATCAAATTGGCCAAAAGATCGCAAGTTCGGCGAAATGATGGTGAGAGAGAGAGAGGTTTTAGGTTATTTGGGTTCTTTTTGTGCAGAATTCGTTTTTCGAGAGCCATGGATCCATATGGATTCTGAAATCTTACGCAAGACCTCTTCTAACCACTTCGGACGACAGAAAATTGTTTCAAATGAAAATTGCCTGAAAACATACATACATGAAAAGAAGGAAATTTTTGCAACATCTGATTTTGAGGACAGGGGGCTTGTCTTGGAAGAGTGGTCATTCCTGCCACAGAATGAGGGAGTTTGAATGAACTCAATTTTTCATTTTACGCTAATTTTCCCTGAAAAAAGTTTGATTATGTCGTTTCCGTTGAAGACCAAATTTATGCAGCCCGATGCCCAGTCTCCACGACACTGATTTCTGCTTAAATTAGCGCACAAAAACCGAGCTTTTAGACATGATCGAAACACATTTCGCCGGTCGGCTGTTCATGTCACCCTTAAAAAACTGAGTTTTGGTCTCTTGTTCTTTGAGGACGCGTTGAGGGTTACGGGGAACCAAGCAAAGATGGGTGGCAGAACCTGTCCGCACGGCGCACACTCATGTCCTTTTGCTATAGTGGCCCGCAATGCCCATCAAAGGTACAGTAGCGAGAAAATTAATGTTGCCACATATGGTGTCACTTTTCTTGTATTTGTGGGGAAACGTCAAACCCAACAAGATTGATTTTCCCACATTCATTTGACACATATTTCCGCGCAACAAGAAAACATATTTTGATTTTGAAATCATCACAATTCTCACAGTTTTCTATATGTAAGATAGAAAAAACCTCATGTACTTTGTGGCACACGTAATTTTCTCGCTACTGTACATAAAAATAACCCATTCGACCAGTTTTGCGTGTTTGGATCAATCATGAAAAGCAATCCGCCAACGCTGACCAGCCAGCCAGAGGTCGGTTATTGCTCGAGTCGAAGTCGAGGATCATTTTTTTAAATCCCCAAACATTTTCATCGATACGATAGTCTGTTCGGAGTTCGGCGTGCAGCTATTACGTGTATGCAAACCAGAAAAAGCTTCAAAGAGTGGCGATTAAATTTAAAAGGCCTGTGATTAAGTTGCACTTTTTCCCGCCCGCCTTTCAATAAAGGTTCGAATATTCCTCTTGTGTTCTCCTCTTCATCGGCGGTGTGGAGTAGGCATATAACGTGAGTGAAGTTATGAGTGAATGAGTGAAAGGAAACCGCCACCAGGTTCGCTTTTTTTTTTTTGCTTTCGAGTTCCGCCTCGTCGGCCGACCAACATCATAAAATACAGGGGGTACCTACAGTCAGAAAATGCCTCCCAAAGTGCACACAATACGACTAGCCTCCAAGCATCTTTTCGAAGAAAACAATTTAACAATTTTCAAAAAAATGCCATCTGATAGGTGTCTACTGTAAAGTTAATCTGAGATTTTTTAGCAAAAAAGTAGGTCCATGACTGGAACACTTGGTCGAAAGCTACATTGAACCGAACAACTATAAAATAAGGAAATAAATAAATAATTATCGTAACATTGACCGAAGACAAAACCAAAAGGCGTAGAACTTAGAGAAGGCTCAACTCATTGAAAACCCCACCGAAAAAAATCGTGTACGCTCCATGGAAGTGCCGCAGGAGTCACCGTTCCAAAAAACACCCAACTTTTTCAGCATGATTGACTCGACACCCACCGAACGTTATGGAAAGACATTTTCCGGACACCGCGTCATCAATGCTGCCCATCTATACATGAACCGAAGCTTGCATAGGCTTACACCTACTCTGCAGACGGCACTTGAAGTCATCCGTGGTCAGTCCACCGCCAGAGATGACCCGTCATCATGCCCTGTTATCATCATTATTTTGTGTTCGTAAGGCATCTATCCCTTCCCATAATGATGATTCAATGCTCGATGCTCCATGTATGCTCAGATGATAGTGCTATCATCCACCCGATTGATCGAATCAACAACAAAAATATCTGGTCCTGCTTTTGGCCAAAAGTGAACAGCTGAGTCCTTGCGCTGGACCTGCAGCACTTGCTCACGCGCGGTCTCAAATGACCAAAATTGACCACACAAACACCTCCTCCGCAAACGCTGTGGCTGTTTTGGGCTGAACAACATACTCTTTGGGCCTGTTTCAAGAGAAAAGGAACTTGTGGTGTGCGGAGAATTTCAATTTCGTCCTCTTATTTTTGACAGCATTCATCCATCCATGTCTTTGTGAGATGTACTCGTATCACTCGTAAGTGGCAGACCCATATTAAAAGAAGATCGCATCCTGCCAAAATCTAGTCACAAAAACACAGAAAATTGCTTTCGATAGATAATTGAACCGCAGCCTTCCATTTTTGTCTTCCAAGTCCAACACCCTGATTTGTTAGGTGCTGCCAGTGATCTCCATTCAAACTGGAGTGTAATGAAGAAACGCAGCGGCTTGGCATCTCTCTGCTGGGTTCTCTCTCGGCGGGCAGAGCGAGAGGAGACTCCGACCAAATGGCTGTGAAGCCTTTGTTTCAACGCAGCCAAAGGCTGAATGAAGCAGAAGCAGAAGTGCCATGAAGCAGCGGGCAGTGGTTGGGCCCGATGGCAAGACCGACTTTCTATAGAGAAATTTCATGGATTTCGCCGATTTCGGACAAAAGCTTCAAAAGTTTGGTTTGCCACTTCGCCATTCTCCAGTCTGGATCCATTCAAAGAGCGCGCTCTCCTGCTCGCCGGGAAAGCGTCCATGAGGAGGACGGGGTGGGATAGCAATGCCACTCTGCTCTGCTGCACGAGAAGATGCGAACAGTGGGGAATTGAACACGCTTGGGTACTGCACCATCTGCGTCCACTTCACCATCCAATTGTTTCTCAAGGGGTGCAATTTCTGATCATTAACTGGAAGTCCATCAATTTTGGCACGACAGAATCGGATCTCAGAATCGGATGAATGAGGAAAGCGTTCCGGTTCCCTTGTGCAACAAAGGCCCTTGTGACCTGGAACCAAATGTAATCTATGCTCTTGCCCAGTTGTTTAGAGAATAACACAAAAGCAAAGAGCAGTTTAATTTGAGCGCGAAAACAATAAATGGAACAACCTTTCTTGCTCTTGATAGTGTGGGAAATGAAGGAGGTCCGCAGAGGCCTGTGGATTTTAAAGAACGCCGAATGACGCCGAAAGTGACGATTTTTCAATGGATCCTCCAATTTGGTTTTCGGAGTTTGGAGACTTATGTAAAGCTATCGTTCCGAAATTGTTGATGCTCTGTCTGTTGTGAAGCCGTCAAGCGCTTCGGCTGTTATCATAAAAGCCCATATCTATCTGTGCAGGATGTTCAGTTGCACTTGCAAGCATCTAGCACCGGGCCTTTCGGCGGATATCAAGCAGGAGGTTGACAACGAGCCATTGCCGGACACGGGACGCCAATCAATCGGGTTGCAACAAGCAGTGGGTGTCCTACCTGCAGAGCCCATGTCCGAATTCAATCAGTGCTTCATACAATCATACTCGTACAGCCTCAATATTCACATTCGAAAGAGATCATTTTTCTCGATGAGCCGGGATGTTTCAGGTGAAGGATTATCTGATGAGGAACCGCGTGGGTGGCATCAATGCATCGCATATTACTTTCAATAAAGCAATATTTTCACGTGTCATTGGCCTGGCCGACCAAACAGCAACAGCACAGACAATCAAATGACGCTGGATTCTTTTGTGCGAGAGGGCAAAGACGTGCAGGGCTCATATTTTCATGCATATTTTTGATCTCCTTTCAGCGAATTATTAGTTGTGTCCCTCACTTTTGAACAGCTCTCCAGCGACCAACACTTCTCTTCCCTTGTCCAGGTGAGATGACAAGGAAAAAGTGGAAAAAGACAGTGCTGTGCGTTGCCATGACAACAAGACGCATTCGGAACAAAGTTTCTAGGAGTGATAAAGTAGCGGGGGGTCGCATTCCAAACACATCACTTGCTGACGGACAGTTTAGCCCGTCCCCCACGGTGACTGCAGGAGTCTGCCGGTCTGCCAGGGACTGCTGGGAGGACCTCACAAAGCCAAAGTGTTATTTCTGATTTCAACATTGCATCACACAAAGACTCATAAATCTCCCCGAGTACCTTCGAGCACCAGGTCCAACCCGGCGAAGTGAAGTTATACCGTACGTTTTTTTTTAAACACGTCAGGCGTCCGTTTTATCGTTTTTATGGATTCGTGAAAATTGCTAGCTGCGGACGAAAACCTGAGCAACGCCACAGGGTGTCGCGCTTTCATTTTGCTGGTTGGTTGGCGTAGTTGCATGCGACGGAGGTTTTCAGAGTGGTGTCTGTGGCTTCTTCAGCTCTGTTGAAAATTATTCGTGGTCACGACGATCGTTTTTTGAAAAAAATTACAATTTCTTTCGAATTTCTCATCAAAATTTGGGTGTGGTCAAAAATTTAGCTTTCAAAAAGATATTCACCAAAATTTTAACAAATTGTAAAATTTTACCAAAATTGACAATTTCACCAGGAAATTTGTTGCATTTTTGCCATTTACCGAATGTTTGCCCGCAAGAGTGACTTCACACGGGGTTG
Source organism: Sinentomon sp. SZTP_YWyxl (assembly GCA_030068105.1). NCBI lineage: Eukaryota > Metazoa > Arthropoda > Protura > Sinentomata > Sinentomidae > Sinentomon > Sinentomon sp. SZTP_YWyxl. The sequence continues at coordinate 59,347 of JASGXE010009938.1, forward strand.
AACATGCCTCGATGTGGATGCGAAAGCCTGATTAGCAATCTAAAATGGGTATGCGCCATATCTTACCTTTGTTTCTTGTCCCACTTTTTTCTTGTCCTCTAGTGAATCTGGTGCTCAAATTGCTCGCCGTTGGCCACGATGCAATGCTGAAGGCGAGCTTTCCACTCTCTCTGCACGTTACGGAGCTTGTCGGGCGTGATCCTGGCAGACGCGGCAAGTATCGCTTGCCGTAACTCCTGCAACGTTTGGGGGCGGGCCTTGTAGACCTTAGACTTCAAGTGCCCCCAAAAGAAAAAATCTAGGGGCGTGAGGTCAGGTGAGCGGGCTGGCCATGGTTGGGGACCGCTTCGTCCGATCCAGTGGTTTGGGAGATTTTCATTTAGTAGTTGGCGCACTGGCAGACTAAAATGAGGCGGGGCACCGTCATGTTGAAAGTAGCCGTCGTGCATTCGAACACGCGCCAGGGCCGCTGGGAAAACTTGCTCCTGGAGCAGCTGCAGGTATCCTGGTCCCGTCAAATTGCCCTCTAAGAAAAACGGGCCGATTATCTCCTCATTCCACATGCCGGCCCAGACGTTTTGCTTTACCACATGTTGCGTGTGGGCCTCAACCGCCCAATGGGGGTTGGTTGCAGCCCAATACCGGGTTTGCTGCCTGTTTGCATGGCCAGAGAGCACAAACGTTGCCTCGTCGGTGAAAAGAATTTTTTTAGGGAAATCCTGGTCAATGTCACATTGTTCAATAGCCCACCCGCAAAAGGCCATACGGGAGTCCGCGTCGCCATCATCCAAAGCCTGAATTAATTGTAGCTTGTATGGCCGCATTTTGTTCGTTTTCAAGATCTTGTAAACGCTCGATTTGCTAATTCCCGCGTCTTTGGCCACTTCACTTGTGCTGGCGACGGGGTTCACTTCGTAGGCCGCCATCACTGCGGTGCTTGTGCCTTCTCCCGTCGCCGTCTTCACTCGCCTTCTTTTTGCATCTTTCACTGAGAAAGTGGATCGGAACTTCTCCATCAAGTCAGTTACAGTGGACGGCGCTGGTGTGGGCCGGTCAGGATGTCTCAGGTGAAATACTTCGCACACTTCGGCGGCACTGCGGTGATGGTCTCCCATGAGGAGAACCATCTCAACTCTCTCCTCGTTCGTGTAACGAACCATTTCCACAACGGAAGCCAAAACTGTAAAACCGTCTGCGAAAGGCAAGGAAACACAAACGCACGAAGCCAGTGACACCCTGTTCGCGATTGCTGTGAACCAAACAGCGCAACAAGCGTCGGTCAGGTGCAGTGACCTCGTGCAGCGCTTCGTCTCGAACCCAGGTGAAAAAGTACAGGAGAGGATGAAAATGACCGCATTGTCAGCAAAATGATCAGCGCATGAAAATGCAAGAAAGCAGGAAATAGACTCCCCTCACCCATTCAGGATCTTCCGACAGGTCGCAGGCAAGCGCAAGAACCGTTCAATGCAGTCTCCGCAGTCAGGACGACGCCCTTATGCCTTAAAATCAAGAAGATAGCAACCACAACCAACATAGTGCTCCTTGTGCAAATGCAGATCCGTTCAACGTGTTTTAAAAAAAACGTACGGTATTCAATGAATAACTCGATTCGTTTCCTCCGCCTTATTCTTATCAGATTATTCTCACACCTGTTCCGTTCGAATCATCAACATTCTTTGTCAAATTTTCAAATTGGCGGCGCGAGATCAAAGCGGACTG
>JASGXE010009939.1:0-44176 GCA_030068105.1 Sinentomon sp. SZTP_YWyxl
GACTCCGGCGAAGTGGCGGCAATGACATTCAGCAGGTCGGCTCAGAATCCAGGCTAGTTCCAGCAAATGTATTTGACGTTTGGACCAGTTCGGAGAAAAAGATTTGTCCGAGATCAGAGAACGGATCTCAGTCGGACAACAATTCGGCCATGCTCGAAGGTAACCTGCAGATTGAGGTTACGATCGAAAGGCCGCCAAAGGGAAGGCGTCACCCGAAGAAAAGGGGAATTGCACCGAAAGCCGAGTTTAATAAATGGTGTAAAAGGATAATTAAGAATAGGAAAGTTCAAGAAGCACCGAAAGCAACAAGACAAGATTTTTAAAAATTTATTTTCATTCGAAGAGCGATAGCAGCATCACGGAATCGGACAATCGAAATCGTAAAGCAACCGATCAAAAGCGAATTTCCATACAGAAAGAGTATGTTCCACCTCTAATACTCTTTATGCGCAATCTGCTGACGTCGTTCTTTGCTCGATTTGACGAAAATCGCCTAGATACATTGTTTCATTCAACTAGACTCCAGCAAGGACACGCGTTAAAAGTTGCTCGAGATGAAGGGTGGTTCCAGCAGACATTTGACATCACATGAGACATTTCCATGAACAACATAGAGTTCCGGAAAGAAGACAAATCATTTGTGGATTTGCGAGTAGAGCATCGTATCATAAGATACGATTGGCGATTAAGAAGACCGTTGTCTTATGCGAAAAGCACCGTCATCATCTTTCGCAATCCTGGCGCAACTTTCGAAACAAACCTTCAATTGATTACCGGATCAGAATTGCAGACAAAAGTACAAACACTAGAGTATTTTATGACGTTTAAAGAAATATCGCCGCTAGATCATCACATGTAGCAGCTGCCGATGATGATAATTTCAGTAATCCACAAGACGGAGATGAGTGTCAAGGATCGGTCAACCCATCGGCGGCGGCACCAACCGCCTTCCTGGAAGATCTGTTTTAAACGGCATCAAATGACACGGTATTTTTGGTGCAGGCGTTGCTGATGAGACCATCCATCAGCACAATTGTACAAAAGACGCAGTCTCCATCATTGCTGCAGTCACAGACACATTTTTTACTCCCATTAACGACAGTTTCTGCAGAGCCGCAAACGCAAAGTCCTCAGCACTGGTCATTTCTTCCAGAAACAGGACGCATTCAATCGCGTAAGTATGCAACATCAGCAGATTCTGCACCAGCACTAAAAGATATTCGCAGGCCACCAGCTTCATCCAGACGCGATCGAAAACGGGGAACTGTCACCAGACAGAACCATTTTCCGGTTGGAAAAAACCTTGCTTTGGCAATTTCGGAGGCGCTGATGATGAAGAAAAAGTTCGGAGACAACAAAAACAACATCAAAAGAGAAAACCGACAAGAACAACCGTTGCGGCAGAATTCGCCCCTCAATTTCGGGAGTTCCGCAGAACCGGATTCACCTAACGCACGTATTATCGACACCGCCACGTGCATCTTTATCCAGGACTAGGGGATTTTGATTGCGAATAATCCAGGAAAACGGCGAAAATGACCAGGATCCAGATGGAACACACGCCGATCAGAAACCCAAACATTTCCAGCACTTGTGTTCAGGAATCGATCTTACCAAATTTACAAGGTGCGCAAAGTTTTAATTGTTTGAATCCCAGAAAAAATATTTCTGGACGTTAACGGTGCGGTTCGTGTCGAAAATGTTTGCAGACAATCCCTGTTCGTTCAGCGAACTTTGTTGGCGTCCCCGAAAATTTCGGATATAAATTTCGGGTTGGATGTATCTGCCTGCCGAGCAGTTATTTGAAAACTGTCGTGATTTTTTGAAAAGGACCATGCCAACCACGAAAATTACCGACACATTACGATGACTATATTTCGTAAAGAACTTCGAAATCCTGTCAACTTCGTGCATCTCGTCTATAACGGTAGAGATTTTGGTCTGATCGGGGCTAATTTCGGAAGGCAATCGTTCCTGAAACTTGAATCTAATTTTTCCATTTTCCGCTCCGAACGGAGGATCGGAAACGTTTCCGACACTCCTCTTACCGGAGCGTTTATTTTTTCTGACGGTCCTCTGAGTGAGCGAATATAAAGCTAGAGTAAACAGGTTGCCACTCCCCATAACAAATGACTATTCAATAGAACGTGACGCCGACGTCTGACGCCGTCTATTGTAATTTTTATGAGAAACACTGTTTTTCCGGAACTCGACGGTCGCTTCGACGGTCCAGCGACCGTCATACTTTAAGATGACGGCAAAACATTCCAGCTCGAGTTCCAAACAAAATGGCAAACGTTTGCCGAAGATATCTGTTTGTAACATTTTGTGAATACCAAAACGAGCAGGAAAATAATTTCTTTTGCTTTCAGGCAAGGAGGCAGCCCCAAAGGGTAACATACAATAGCAAGAGACATTCGACGGCCACAGAATGCGCTCTCGCAGAGATGGTTTGCCAACAGACCTCTGGAGGTCGCCTCCAGAGGTGAGAACAGAGCGAAAGCGGGTCCGCTGCTTGTCAGCAGCCCACGTAGAGTGGTCAGGTATCCGAAAGGCAGTGTCATATTCGACAGTTTTTCGCGTTTCGTGTTGACGATCCCCGTAGGTCTTTCCAAAATCTCGAAAATACACCTGGTGTTTCCTGGTTCTGCTGACCAAGGAAGCAGGAACCGATGCAGGAATATCTCGCTTTAATTTAATTTATGTTTTGTTATTGTGTGATGTGTTCCACACATTTCGTACTTTATGCGTGACGTATTTTAAGATAGATCCTGTTAACGTTTTTTCTGCTGCTGGACTAGCGTGGGATGCATGTCTGAGAATGACAAAAGTGACCATAGAAAATATCACTGATCCCGATATTTTTTGTAACTGTAGAAAGAGGAATCCGTGGTGGTCAGTCTTTAATCAGTGAAAGCTACAGCGTAGCGAAAAATAAGTACATTAGAGACTTGGAAAGAGACACTGCTCCCAGTAAAACCTCCGAAAAAGGTATTTGATATTATCCCTTGATGCTACATATTTATATGGCTGTTGTCTTAGCTTGCCGCTACCTTTAAACGGTTACCTTCCTTTCTCAAGCTGAGATCCAAGCGTTAGATATTGAAAATATTGAAGATAATGGTATCCATGGTTATATTTTAGATGTGAATATCCAATATCCCGAATTATTGCATTTCTTGTATAGTGATTATACCTGTGGCCAAGAGAAGTTGCTTGGTGAAAAGGAATGGCATTCTACTTTCGCACGAAAGATTGGATGTGCAAGTAATGACATGAAACTTCTTTAAACTGTACACGATAAAGAAAATTACGTAATTCATTTCCGAGTGCTAAAATTACTTGGTTTGAAAATGAAATCGATAAACAAAGTAATTGAGTTTAGGCAAACACCGTTTCTGAAAAATACATCGATTTTAACACTAAAAAAGGCAGTTATCCGATTTGGATTCTTTATTAAAAAAGTTTCTTAACCCTCTATGGCCCAATATACAAAATAATGTACGTTTTTTCATTCTTAATTTTGGCGCCATAGGATTTTAAAACTCCAATTTGTGCCCATTGCACACTTTCGTGCACGTTTTGATGCCAGTGATGATGTTTTGAATCTTTGGACTTTCATGCCATCTGTTGCCAGAAAACTGCAACTGCAATTGGACTCCGTGCCCGCTAGATGGCAGGGTAAGCACCATTCTGAAATGGCCCTGGTTCCTGCATTTGCATTCAAATTTCGCAGAGAAAAAATGTTTGGACATGTGGGAAGGTACCCTCTCTCCATGGCAACAGCCTAAACCGTCCATCTTTTCTCTCTCTCTCAGATTCCCTCGGAATTTAAACGTGCAATATTTTGTCACTTGGGCAGCTTGGGGTCCATTGTATTAGGTACGGCCTTTGTTGGATTTTGTATTGGAGAAGTGCAAGTCCAGAGGGAAAACCTGTGCGTTGACGAACAGATTGTGCCCTTCAAAGGGCATACTTCTTTGAAGCAATATATGCCAACAAAGCCTAAGAGATGGGGATATAAACTGTTTATCCTCACTGATTCTACTGGAATTGTTTATAATTTTGAGGTTTACTGTGGCAAAGCAGAACCTGCCTGCGGTGTGGATTTGGGTGCAAGCTCAAATGTCGTGGTTAGACTCAGTAGCATGTTCCGAGGAACATGGGTCGTGAATTTTTTTGATGAATTTTTTTTGGTTTACCAGTGCACAACTGGAAACATTCCTCGCGTCCTGTGGCATCCTATCTCTGGGTACAGAGCATGCGAACAGGCTTCCGAACCACCCATTTTCTGCAGAAAGTGTGATGAAGAAAAAAGGCAGGGGAACTTATGAAGAAAAGGAGAACACTCAGAATGATGGAACCATTCTGAGGGCTGTAAAATGATACGACAACATGGCAGTAACACTGCTGCATCTTTCTCTTCGGCTGAACCTGTTCAAAATGTTAGACATTGGGACAAGAAAGAAAAGACCGAGATTGACGTTCCATGTCCGTCGGAGTGCAGGTATAACAAGTTCATGGGCGGTGTGGATTTGTTAGATTCCCTGACCCTACACCGAACATTGATACGCTCTAAGAAATGGTATCACCGAATCTTCTTCCATATAATGGAAATGATGGTCGTGAATTCGTGGTTGTTGTACAAGCGCCAGTGCGGGCAAATGCAAATTGAGCAGAAGCAACAGCTGTCTTTAATTTTTTTAAACAGCATTGCTAATTGTCTAATAAAGTCTGGCAAAGCTTTTGAAAAGCGGACACCAGGCAGGCCAAGTTCTTTTTCGTTGTTTTGTGCCAAAAAAGCGGTCAGCAGAAATGCAAAGCCAATTTCTGAAATTGATGTATGCAAAGATGATGTCGGGCACTTGCCTTCAGTAGCAGAAAAAATTGGAAGATGTAAATTCCCCACAAAGAGTCGCAGTTCATCCCAATGTTCAAAATGTAAGGCATACACCTTTGTATTAGCAAAAAATCAAACTGTTTCAGGGAATTCCACCTTCTTTGAATATGTGATATCTCGACAAATGCTGTCAATAATTTTGATATTTATCTGCGAATTTTGGACATTTGATGTTTGTCAAACAATTGACGTTTCGCATTTGATTCATGATTTGAATCTCTTTCATCGTTTTGTTTACCATTTAGCTATTTTTTAGCTATTTTGAACCACTGACAGCCCAGAGCGCAAAATTTTATACGTTTCAAAATCATTGACCTTTGACACGGAATAAAAAATTTGAAAATTGAGGCGTGTTTTTGAACCAATTTCTGACAAGTTCTCACCAAAAATTAAATTATATGCCCAATTCAGAAGGCTCTGGGCCATAGAGGGTTAAAGTTGCTAAATAATTCGGCTTTCGGAAAACGTGCGAAAACCTGCGTAAAAGACAACAAATTAACATTGTAACTACGAATGCCGACTTTCCCAGTTTTTTTCGGTTGGCAGTAGCCAAACCGACTTCTTGTAACTTCAAAAATTTTAACGAGCACCTTGTGGGAGTGTTCAACGGGAAAAAGAACGTTGAGATGGTAAAACCTCTCGCCATTGGAATGACAACATTAGATCTCGCAAAAATGGTGGTCTAAAATTTCTGTTATTTAAAAGTAAAAAACCTTCATGGCAACAGCGCAAGACTTGATGTCGGACACTGACAATCTTCTGATTGAGGTACAGTCTAACGATGAACACCTTTACAAAATTCGAAAGTACCTCGACATTTCAGATTTTCCACCCGACCATTCTTGCATTCGGCTGTTAACAGAAAAGTACCCGGGACGTTCCGAGATGAGACAAGTGGCATACCGATAAAATCGTTCATTGGAGTAAATGCTAAACTTCATGTACCCCGGGGGGGAGGGGAAAAGAAAAGAGCAAAAGGCATCGGCAGAGTAGAAAAAAAATAAATTAACTTATAAAGACTATAAAGACTGCCTATTCGGTGTCTGACCTCGACAAAGAACAACAATATCGCGTCTCAAAAACGATGAACACAATGTTTTCAGCCAAGCAAACAAAATTCGCCTTATCCGCAAGCGACAATAAATGATACATTTCAGATTCTGGTCTTGATTCCTTAGCATATGGTCACTTCATTATACCGACACTTGAAAATAACAATAGCAATCTCGAAATTGACAAAATTATGCCAAGCTACAACTATAAACATTAATATGTCATTTTTGTGTAGAAATAAAAAAATCATTGGAACAACGTAAAGTCGGTTCAAATACGTAGGCCACTCCAGCTTTCGTGCAAACACCCTTTTTTATTGTGCCTCTTTTGTATATTTGCAGTCGAAAGTAGGTATCATTTTAAAGCTTGGGATGTCAGCATTCTCGCTGTGACAAGTTTTTCCGATTCCCTTTACTCGGATATGTCCTTTTGCTCCGTTTAGTGACTCCTAAATTGGCTTGTGCTTAAAAATCATGAACATGTTCGTTTAAACTACTTTAAGCGTTTCAAACTTCAAGAGGAAGCAAGGAAGATCAATACCGATTTGATACACGTTCGTGGTGATCGTAGTTGTTCATATGACAGCATTGCCGGATGTATCGGCCTATTCCAAGGATGGTTGCTGTGACCTAAAAGATGACCCTTGTCCAGGGCCCAGTCAAGAGATCGTAAACGAACAAACAATTGCTACTGCGGGAGCTCTGATTGCTGGTGATTCACATGTTACCATCCAGAACATCATCTCGGTAACTGATGTCAGTGATGGGACAGTTTGCAGAACAATCCATGATCATATTAACCCGAAAAAGATCTGTGCCTAATGAATTCCCGCAAGTCCACAAGAATGGATTTGGCACCAGAGGCACGTTTTTCCTGCATGACAAATGTCGCCCCATACAAAACCACGGAAGAGAGAATTCCTGGCGCTGAACAAAATCACTGACCTAGGCAATCTTCCATACAGTCCGGACTTGGCTTCATGCGACAAGTGGGTGTTCCCAAAATTGAAATTTGCAATTGCTGGGTAGCCATTTAGACGCATTCAAGGCCTGGCAAAAGCCGTTAATTCAGAGCTGAAAAGGATACCCCATGTTGTGTACCTCCAGTCATTCTAAAGTTGGATTTTGTGGTTGCAATGATGCGTCGAGGTTGAAGAGTAGTTTGAAGGAAAAAGATGATAAAAGGTATGAACCGCTCATATTTCTCAAATTCCTGGACCTGTTTGCACGAAAGCTGGCGTGACCTACGTATGTCTGCCAAGATAAATGCAATCACAGCTAATGACGGGTGAAACCTGACGTCTAGATTCTACCAAGAATTCTCACCGCTCCTAATTTTTATATCTGATCAAGTCACGAACTTTTTTCCGTTATGTCTTGTTATAATTGTCACAGTTCGTTTTAATGCGTAAATTGTTCTGTTGGCCTATTACCATTTCCGAGATTAGAACTAACAAACCAATTTACTTTTTTTTCACCTTGCAATTGCAATTAACAATTCCTGCGGTGTTAACATTGAAAGTCGTATTCGCGAAGAAAGTTGCGTTTTAATGATTCTACATCGAAGCAACAGTGCGTTAATGCAAACCAATATGTTCATACGCAGGTGTTCGTTGTTATTGTAAGGTAATCACAGAAAAGTTGTGTTTCCAAAAAAATATCCGATGACCGCACGATCTCGCAAATTGGATGTCCTTTAATAACATCCCACAAGACGTGCTGTTTTTAAGATCTCCAATTATTTTATTTTATCGAAATTCTGTGCAATTGGTTTATAACTTCAGCATGAATGAAACAATTACAACAAAAAACACATGTCAAGTCCTGGAAAACATCATTTTGAGGTTCAGAGACATGGGCATTTTGAAACCTGTTTTTGTGCCCATGTGACTTATAATTGAGCCAAAATGTGCGCAGAGTTGGCACTTTTCAAAATCCAAAGTGCATTCTAGTGCACACGAGCGAGTCATGAAACTTGCGGTGAATTTAGATGTAGGTAGGCACCTGTTAAACGATCTTTCTGCCCGTTGCATGCTACAGACATTGTTGAAATCATCTAGCATTTGTAGAAATCAATGAGGAGTCACGTGAGGTAGCAGATGTCATCAAATCCGCATTGCTCTTAAGTTTTGGAAAGAGAGGGACGGAAAGAAGTATTTGTTAGGAAACAAGATTCCGTGCACATTTCAAGTTGCGCTTCTCTCTCAAAAGATAACCACATTAGTTATAATGTTTAACCTCAACGCAAAGAGAGTGACTTCGATTGGAATCCCAACACCGCTTGCCCCTACTATTTTAACGTCATTAAAATTTAATGTAGTGAGATTTTTCACACCAACCCGGTTGTTTTTTTGTCTTCGCTCCATTCTGAATTAGGTTAAAAATGACGGATAATTCTGACCCAAGGCAACGCCGTTGATATCCCTTTTAAAATTTGAATCTATTTAATGAGTTATAGAATATAATTGTAATCAAACCATTTCAACAATAACTTGAAAGTTCATTGACAACCATCTCACTTATGGAGACGGGAAAAATGTCGACTGGAACGAACTCAAGAACACTGTAAAAGCAAATATTTTGTGCGGAACATGCGTTCTGCCATTGGTAAAATTATCAATAGTCGTCACAGCTGAGGACGATCAACTACCAAAAACTTCTGTTGATGAACCAGAAAATGAACAGAAAACAAGCTGGAGATTCCTCAAGAGGTTCGCCAATCCCAGAAATCGTGCTCGGGAAGAATTTTCTACTCAAGATTCATTTAACGCCGTGCAGAGCCTACGCCACAAATAAACTGTCGGCGGCATTGCCCACAAGACCGTGCGATCTTGTTGCAAAGGAATGTCTAATGTCAAGCGAATGGTGGATAACCTTTGGCTATTCGTCTATTTAATCGTTAACATTGAAAGCTTCGTAATTTTCAAACCGATTCTTTGAATTCCAATTGATTTTGAAGACAACTGGTATAGATAGATTATTTTTACTAATTCTTCTCAATTAATATTTAGATAGGTACAGGGATCAATATACAAAGCAGATTTAGATACAAGGATCGTCGTAGAAATCAAACGAAACAACTCTGAATTCGAGAAATAATCTTGCAGAAATATTTCAGGTACTGTTGAAAACAAAATAAAAAAAACTTTGACCGAAAACGACAAAACAACAAGGACAGCAGGCCCGACATTGATAACAATCTTGTGAGTGAACAATTAGGCGCTGCTTCGGTTGGTGCTACTGTCTCGGAAATTAATGAGAATCTTCGGAATGGAGTAGTCGAAAATGAAACAGCCAATGCCTGTATGCGTCGGCCTGCACAGCAACGGTCATCTAAGGATTTACCTCTACCTGCGGACTCGTTTTTCTTTCCTGCTGATTATTTCTGTATTTCTCACGCTTCTGAATCGTTCTATATTAACTCCACCCAAGGACCATGTACCCATCGTCAACAATCAAATTGGAGCAGCAGCGATGACCAAACTCGTCCACAAGCAACATTGTGTGCTTGTCAAACACCAAGTGAGAGGCTTCGGGAACCTTGCAGCTTGGGCAAAGCTTACAGACTATATGAGTATTACTTTAATTTGCGTAAACATTTCTTATCTCTAGCTTCAAATACAAACCCCGTTCTGGTATAGCTAACTTGAATAATTAAATTGATTTTTATTCACTCGAAAAATGAGCTTCAGGTTTTTGTCAGAAAAATGAGCGTCGCAGAAACTTAAGAAAATACTGTACAAGTCATATTTGCGAATTTGAGCCAATAATAATTGTTTAATCCTCAAAACTTGACATTGTCAGTATTTATTGGGGGCTTTTCACGGATTGTTTGCAATCGCAAACAGGAAATAAAACCTAATTCCATTCAATACGGCCAAATTCCCCCTCCCTTAACCCACATGAAATGATCTCGCCGGCCTTGAGCCAGAATGGATTTTTCAGTGGAAACTTAACTATACGCTAATCACCAACCGGATGCCACGTAAATAGAACGTGGGCTCTTCCAGGGTATCAGAAGCTACAAAAAATTAAAAAGTCAATCGCTATTGTTCATGACATACGAGCAAATTGCCATCTGCACGTGTAGACAATTTGTGCGGTGGCAACGCTGCCATTGGTGAAATCTATCTGAGCCAACCACGATTCACGTTACAGCCACGTATTGCACATAATTTGATTTTGTTCCAGAAACTGGAAACATGGTGCCTTCTGCCTGTGATTAATTCGCGGCACGAAGGTTTGTTTCGTTTTTCAGTGTGGGCGGATTTGCTGCCACGTGGAGCGTTGAGGAAGAAAAAACTGACACGTGGAACTTCATAAGGCCAATTGTTTGCATAAAACCGGAGTAGATCGCGCTGCTCCGACCAGTTTCTCGAACGGAATGGACTCGAATATCTGGCCGAGAATCTTCTTTATTACAGTCAAAAACAGATACTTGCATCAAGCCGTGCAGTTATTTACACTCAGCATCGTAGCCGTTTTGCTCTGGCTTTTTCTCGGACTCTGGCTAATTTCGTTGTTTAACTTTGGACTTGGACAAAACACAGCTCTGATATCTTCGGCGTGTAGCTCTTGTTTGATGGCCTCTTCTTCCTCCAGCTACGTGTCATTTCAGCCACAAAAATCGGCGGCAAAAAAACACTTACTTTATCGGATAAATTTTCTCGAATTTTGTTAGACGCAATCAGGCGCTGGCAACACGGACAAAACGAAATTTGTGCTGACACAACGCCGCGTTTTAAATGCAGACGACGTTTCGGAGCAGCAACCTCCGAAAGCAAAATTCATCACGAATTCAAAGTCTCCAATTGACGCCATTGCAACCACGACCTGAATCAAAGACTATAGCCAACGCAACAAAGAGTGTCCATAGCGAAGGCTTATATCAAGAGAGTGATAACATTACTTACCGCCATCTTGGTGTACGTCTTCGATCGTTTTGATCAATCAAAAATCAATTGACTCTTCGATCAAAATAAGATTCAATCGGCAGCGGTTCAGAAGCTTCTTCTTCAAGAAGGGTGGGTAACGCAATGTGTTGATAATTATTCAGACAAACACTTTTCGTATTCAATTTCCTAAAGAACCGAATCCCAATTTTATTGATCTTCAAATCGAACACCTCTTTATTAGATTCGATTGGGAAAATTGTTTGCCACTTCAATCGGTGAAATCTGTCGTCATCTTTTTCCGTAACCCCGCATCTCTGTTCGAATCATTTCTGCAAATGTATTCAAAAGACGAAATAACAACCACAATACACGTTCTTGAGAATTATCTAACCAACAGCAACGATCGCCAATATCAACCTAACCAGTCTTCCTATCCGACAAACAACTGCACTTTCAGAATTTCCTCAGTTACACCTTTTGTTGTCAAGCCAAGCCGCACAGTCTTTGCGACCATCTGCTGTCAGTTCCGGAGGGATGGAAGCTTTCATAGATTCCGAAAAGGCTTTGCTGAAGGGAGGTACGACCGCCGTTACCTCGCCGTCAACTGTCGTCCCAAGCACCACCAACAACTCCAAAAAAAGAAGCCAACGGTCGGCGAGGATGCTGCAGCATTTACAAAAAGGCAGACGCCTCAAACAAAGTCGCCAATCAAGATTTCCAACCCTGCGGGCGGGAGACGAAAGAAGCCATCGAATTCCACTCTTGGAAAGATTACATCAGCTGGAAAGGGTGCCCTGGAAGGCGTGGTCACAGTTGGTAAACGTTCAAAACTTCAGACCAGTTGCTTTACATGGTCAACTTTAGCACACCTGTATCCCGTAAAAATCGACAAAATGTCAAACATTACGAAGGGCTGGACCGCAATCTAAACATTAAAGGTATCAGCTTCCCAGTTAGCACGAAACAAGTAAAAAAGTTCGAAAGACAAAACCCGATTCTTGTAATCAATATTTTCGGTTGGGAAGACGAATTATATCCCGTGTACGTATCACAATTTAACGATGACACGGCACGCAGACCTGTGCGTGTTAACTTGTTGTTCAGTAGAGGTGTTCAAGGTCATTATTGTTTAATAACTCACTTAAATCGTTTTTTGAGCTCGTTTCTTACAAAAGGCACCCGATCAAGTCAATTCTGTTTGCGTTGTCTACATCGTTACAGCGATCCAGTGTCGTATAAAAACCATATACAGTACTGTGATCAAAAAGATTTTCAAAAAATTAAAATGCCAAGCGCTAAAAATAAAAATGTAAAATTCAACGACTATTACAAAGATCTGCCTATACCTTTTATCATAATGGCAGACATCGAAACTGTGTTAGGAAAATGAAGTCTGTGTAGCCACAGTCCTTAAACAATTAAATCGTGGTATGGCCGATTAAAATCCAAATGATTACATTAGCTGATTCTTTTCGACGTACACACAAAAGTTCGGTTGTGTTTCTTTAACGACCCAGATTTGTTCCCCGAATAATGATTATTGCATAAATTCTCTCGTTCGCATAACGAAACGTTAACCATGCCAGAAATAATATTACATTGTATGTAATTCCTATATACTAACTCAGTGAAACCCGCATATAACCATAGAAATCACAATGCCACTAAATGTAACATGTATACTGGGAAATAATCATTACTCTGAATGTTTATCTTTTATCAGTGACGCAATTTACTTTTTTCTGTTCGCTTGTTGCTTATTTCAATACTTTGTCTGAGCAAAGGCAAGAAGTTCCTATTGTTTTCCTCTCTCTGCACAATTTATTGTATTGCAATGAAAGTGTCATTTTTCCACATTTCTTTTTTCGCTCTTCCACCACACATACATACTTCAGAATTTTTTTCAGCTGACGTCCTTCCCTACATAAAGGTATTGAGTCGCTTTTTTCTTGTTAGAGTCATTTCATTAGTGAATTGACGTCCTTTTTTCCGAATGTCACAAAACTTTCATGAATCGTGAAAATGCTGCTATACCTTCATGGACGATATGACGTCGGGTTGTATACACAAATCAGCTTGCTCAATACAACGCCAATAAATCTCATGGAGATTTTCACTATTTTTGATTTTCCAAAGAATTTGGAAAACCACTGAATATTTTATTCCTTTTTCTGCAACTTCATTCATGGCTGAAAAACGCCGAGGAGCATTTATCGTGCTAGAGGGTGGTGATTGCAGTGGCAAGTCTGGCCAAGCTTGTCTAATTTCAGAGCTGCTAAATTCGAGAGGTATGAATACATGTGTGCTCAAGTTTCCCGATTTTTGCGCATTGGAAACTGGTCGAATAAAAGAAACTTATTTGTGCGGTCAAACTAACAGGAGCCCCACGTTGCTCATCTTTTTTTTTTATCCGCAAACAGATGGTCTTCTAACCAGCGTTTGCATCCACTTTTAAACGACACTGCTAACATTGTGTGTGACGGATATAGTTATGGCGGCATTGCCTACACAAGCGCAAAAAGGCTTTGATTTATGATTGGTGCTGCAACACGGAGGTTGGCCTGGTGGGACCGGACGTGGTATTCTACCTTAATATCTCGTCTGAAGAGGCTGCAATGAGAAAGACACTTGGTGTTGACAGATACGAGAACATAGAATTTCAAGACCTGGTGAAGATGGAATACGTGAACTTGCATCAAACCGACATCTGTCAGATAATTGAGGCAAATGATACCGTCGAAAGTATTCACGATCAGATTTCTGGTGCTGCACTTACGGCTATTGCAGATGTATCACAAATCGAGTAAAAGAATCGAAAATGGAATATGAATGGTAATTTCAGTTCAATCTAGTACGTAGCGTAGGAATCCCTATGATGTTCCTTTAAGTTTGTAAGAGTCTACAAATTGGTTACCGTTTAAATTGATTATTCAAGCCAATCTGAATAGCATCATTTACCTATTTCTGTCATTGTTGTTTGTAATAATCTTTCAAAGGCATTCTTTCGTCGATCACTTTTTTCTTTTTCACTTTTTGTGCACAGATTTTAAGCTTCAATTCCGATTATATTGTTTTATTTTATTTCGAATTGTCATACGTCTGTTAAACCTGGTCGATCGTTTCGTCAAAATAGTAACCGCGCCTCCAATTTATTTGTTGTCGGAAAAATAATATGACGCATTTCATTTCGTTACTTTGTGCAACTCAATGGCAATGATGAATATGATGTTCAAAGCCAGGGAAACAACGCCACCATATACGTAAAGTCGTTTGTGTTTTTACTTTTTAACAGGTTACTATAGCTGTAATAACAATTCCAATTCAAATTCAAATAAAATCATGAGCGATTTAGTTGATGCTCCATTCATCTCACTAAAGAAATGGGAGTCTGTCATTGAATATGATTGCGGCCCAGAATACTCAACAGTAACAAGGAAATTCATCGAAGAGCATCATACGGACGAAGCCAGACGAAAGGTCGATTGGAAACTTGTCGAGAACACGGCAAAGCACATATTGAGTGCGGTAGATATATTTTGCCGTCAGTGGAACTAACGCCAGTCAATAATGAAGAAGAACGACCACCGATGGCTCCTCCTGGTGGTAACAAGCAGTGTGATCAGCAAACATTGGCTGGTGCCGCCTGAAGTGACTCCCCAAGTCCGAAAATTGTGTTAGGGAAGTTTCATTCTTCGTGTAATAACGACTCCAGTTATGAGCTCGGCGACGAAGAAACTCCTTGCGGTGATGCCTCCAAGGCCATGGGACCATTGGTTTTTAAAAAGTCCATTCATCAACTCAAATCGAATAAAAAATCGATTTACCCACAATCAAACTCGGTAAAAATATCCTTTTTATTGCTGTTTCTCTTAGTCAACAGTTTAGTCAGGTTTTGCTGGAAGATTTATGATTAACACCAACCTCAAACAGATTGCTGCCGACTTCTGAGAGTAGTCTTCTTACAGTTCAATTAGCTGGCGAAATCCAAATCGACCAATTCTCCCATTCGAAGATGCTTAATTTCTTCATCATTTCGGTGAGTATGGCGAAAGCAGAACTACCTTCTCTGACAAAAGAACACCATAGAATTACTTTCGTAGCCACAGGCCGGGACCAACAACTTGACTACAACCGTTTTCTCATTTTTTTACGTTTCTCTCCTCTCTTCTTAAACGACATACGATGGAGCAATCAAAGTTTCCTGCAGTTCAGACCAACACAGCACAACCCTCTTCGTGCGGCCACAATAATTTTCAGAAATCAGGTACCCGTAGCAAGTCAGCGTTGTATGCCCACCAACTGTAACGTAATGGCATCAAAAATGAGAAAAGGTCATGAAACTAAATACCGAAATCACCGTCTATTACCCACAGCAGATGGAAGTTTTGAATTTGGTTATGAAAGTTACATGATTCGGAAATTGACAGTGGACGAATTCGAAACATACTGATCAAAAAACAGAGCGCTTTCTCGCTTTTTTCTGAAGGATACTATCTCTTATTTTCTGAAGGACACAATAAGGATTGTACTCCGCAAAAAACAACAAAAGAAGAATGCGTTTTGCGATTCCGGTATTGTCTCTTCTGCTGCAATCACTTACGCTTTCTTTGTGATGTTTTAGAAGCCAACAAGTTTCTGTAGTTGATACCTTACGTGATATCGTTAACGCGTCAATCGAACCACATATTTCAGACCCGGAAAACAAGGCAACTTTTCTCTTTTTTAATGCAGGGTACCATACATCGCAGCTCGGCGTTGAATCTTTTCAAGCCAGCAAACGAGAACGCAGCTCGCCGTTGAATGTCGTTTCCATGCCACCCAGCAACAAACAAAAAACCGCTGAAAACAAAACTTCATCCATTGACAGGCAGACAAGAAAAATTATTGTCGTCGGGTTAGCAATTAGATCCCACCACGCATATTGCGATGATACCGGATTCAGTGCATGATTATTCGTTAGAATTACACATCTGTGCAGTGCGGCAAATATTGCAATACCCACCTTTGCGGCACGACACAAAATCACACCAAAATAAAGTTAGGCCCGCTCCTTTAAGCGGCGATGAAAAAGTGAACTAGGCCTGCAAAACAGCAATTAACAGCACGAAGTAGGTCCCTTTTGAGGCGCTAATTTCGTGCTTCGAATAATCGCATATTTTTTGATTTTCGAATATTGGAAGAGATGCCTACGGGGCCCTGAACCGGCGGCTACCTGAGACGCTTCAACTTTTTTCAGATATTTACATGGGATTAGATCGGACAGAACTGTCACGTCTATACTTCTAACCTTGCTCAACGCAGACTGGATAAGGACCCCTTTCAAGCTATTGACCTCGCCATGAGCGATCACACTCTTATTGTAATACGCGATGTGGGCTACAAAGGTTTCTTTGTTCATTATTGCACTAAACTGCAAATTGTCACGCACAACGAGGTCTACCGGAAAAACGGCAGCATAAAATTAAATCTGGATGCCAATGGAGGGGTTGCAAGTAGGTTGCAGAGAAAGTGCCAAAAGTGGTCGGATATTTTGTACCAAGGAGTTGCCCGATATAATATCAACCACTCAATTCCAGTAATTCAGATGATTTTTGAAAAGCATAGCAATCATTGGATAACGCGAGGGTTGAACGAGTGTTTGCTCTCGGGCCTCAAACCTCCTTCGGAACTGATCACTGACTTTTCACTTGCACTCATCGGATCTGGAGTTCCAGCCTTTTCCAAATTTTCTTCCTTCAAAATACCTATCGTGGTGTTTTGATCCAACGGATGTTGACCAGAAACATTCTTCAGAATTGATGTGGCACATTTCGTCAAAATTATTACAATTTCGTCAAAATTATCACACGATGGAAATTGTGGGAAAGGAAGGATCAGCGAGTGGAGGATTTTGCCGTTAGGTCCATGTCTCTTGATACCAGTCACCAATTTCGTTGGGGCTGCTTCAATTGTGGAGGCAATGCTTTCAGCGAAGCAGAAGGACTCGACACTGCAGGCAACCCAGTACCGGCTGAAAAATTCAAAGATATGGCTGAAGAATGCAATTAGCGGTGGTCAAGCTTCAATCATCACCCCTCACAATCACATGGAAGTTTCATGTGATTGTGAGAGAGCGATTGAATGCAGCCCCAGACATTGTCAAAACAAAATTCACGGCAGCATTTTTTGGTGCAATTTTCTTGTTCTTGAGGCTAAATTTCCCACCAGGACGAGCCAAACGAACAAGCCCTTGCTTGTGCGTCGACCCCCGAAATGCCACTTCTGCAAGGCAGTCAGCTGTGAATCAGGCAGATTCAATGATTCAGGCATAATCAATGATTATGAACGAAACGCTAATCGCCAAATTAGTTTCAAGAATCTGCAACAGCAAGTTCATCATGCTGTGGTGAACGACATTGAATATTATTCATGTATGCAGTGTGTTCTGGCAAAAGAGGGGTGCAAACATGTTAGTAGCTTCTTCTGCCGCCCCTTGTCCGGAGGTGGACGGAAAGAGCACAGCATACCCGGCCAATTTCATGCATGTTAGGAAAGCTTGACCTTGAAGATTTGCAACATTTACTCAGGAAGTTATTTTATCGTTCTTGATCTGGAATCAACCAGTATGCAGCCTTTCAACGAGCCCAATATCAGTCCATTCATTTCAGAAATGAAATTCAGGATGGAGGCGAGACAGTTGCAGCAATCCACACATAACATAGCGAATGTCTCTTCTCTTTTAATTAGGTCACCACATCCCTAGGATACGGATATTACGGCACATAAAAGGGCCGATATTTCATCACTATAATTAAGTTAAAGTTAGGCCAACTGCATTCCGGGGACAGTGAGATATTACCGAAATATGAATCCTAATTCGAACAGGCAAGACATAAGCTTCATTTCTTTGGCAGAATTTGGACATGTGTCACTTTGACCTTGTAAAAGATGTCTGAAACGGCTTCTTGACATCAGAGATTGTTCAGGTCCTTCTAGAAAAGACGAAATACATGGAGACTCCCGACGATTTAATCTACTGGTGAAAACAGCAGAGCTGACGTTTCGGAGGCATCCCGCTCTCTGTTGATGAATCCAACATGGCTTCGTCAACGGAGAACGGTATGCCTCCGAAATGTCAGCTCTGCTGTCTTCAACTGGAGAATAAAATAATCGTCTTGTGAGTTTCTTTCTCAAGTTCTCCAAGCATCCACCCCGCTCATGCGATTTCTTGACTAAATACATGACCAGAAAAGATTAAAAATACATGACTCTGTAAAAGATTAAAAACATGACTAACAGATGCATTTGCTTTACAATGGTGCATGAAAATAAAGCACAGGATGCAATAGCATTCACGACAGACCCATCTGGTGGAATGGTCTCTGCTTAAATAAGGTAATGGGACAATTCCTGCTTAATTATCTTATAAATTATCGAAATTACTTAAGAAAAACCTTATAAATTATCAAAATTAATTAATAAAAAAAAGAAACAAGATAAAAGCAAGGTATGGAAGTACAAAATAACCACAAATTGATGTTAAGTATTGTGTGCTTCATTCCAGTATTCAGGCTTGCATCACACAGCCTCCCGCTGATTGATCATCACGAATGGATTGGTAAGCCATCTTCGACAGGTCAATTCAGATGGAAACATCACAAATTAGTATGGTACGATGCATTGGTTGGAAACATCATGATCTTAATTAAGTTATCAACCAGACCAAAAATCCTCCAATGCATTATAACAAATATAGGCGATTTTGGGTCACCTATCGAAAAGCTCAGTCCCCAAGGGAACATAAGCCTACGCCCACTAACAAAAAGCCAGCACCCCGCAGAAGGGTTACTCAATCCCAACTAATTCACAACAGAGAATGGACCAAGAGATTTTGACTGATGAGGAAAGTATGGGGCTCATTGGCACTCATTTTGTCAGATTTAGTTTTTTCATCAGTAGCCTGCATGGGACGATGCACCCCATTTCGAAAATGAAGATTTTTTCTCCAAACTTTCGACCGAAGTTAAACATGCCCCTCTCTGTTCATGTGCATTCCAGGAAAACAATTCACAATTGCAATGATGTTGAGAATAAAGCGAGATTCTGACAATCAGAGACGAAAACAAGTGAGATTATGACAATGTGTTTGAAAATCAGACGACAAAAACAAAGCTATATTATGACCATGCGTTTGACAATCAGATAACGAAAATAAAGTGAGATTATGCGAATGCGTTGTGACAATCAGACGACAAAAATAAATCTCATTATGACAATGCGTTAGGTACACAATCGGCGACAAAAACAAAAAGTGAGATTATGACAATGTGTTTCACAATCAGACGACGTAAACAAAGCTATATTATGACAATTCGTTACACAATCGGCGACAAAAACAAAGCGTGATTATGACATGTGTTAGACAAACAGGCAATGAAAATAAAGCGACAATGACAATGCGTTAGAGAAACAGGCGACGAAAATAAAGTGAGATTACGAAAATGCGTTAGACAATCAGATCATGAACGATCAATATACCTTATGCAAAATGGTGGTTTTAAAAGTGCAACAAACAATTTGTAACAATTGATTTCAATTTGTAAATGTTTTTCAAGTTTGCAGAAGAAATGAACTGTAAACTACGCGATGAGCTTGAGGCAGGTGTTTGGATTACAAAAAGCAAATGTCAGAATGCGAATGTCGCCAGTGTACACAGATAACAGAAGAAAGAATGTCACAACAGATTACAGGAGGAAATTGAATAGACCTCTCTTCAAAACCAACAGACGAACGGAAAACGTTGCAGGTTGAAAGGGGAAAACTTCACAGGTTCAAAGGATCGCCTTCTGCTGCATCTGCTGCATCATCCTTCCTGACTCTGGAAGCGGTCAGGTGGACTGTCGAAACAATATGCGACATCAACGGAAAATCGTCTACTTCTGCACATGATGTTGCACCTGGTGGTAAAGACAATTTTGACAAATAGGGTATTATACCATGAATATGGATGAGTTTACATCACAGCAGGTGGGCTCACAAGCAGCGTTGCCACAGGCGATTTTGAAAAAAAAAACGTGTCAGACGAAAAAAAAACAAAAATGCAGACACAGCCCCCATTTGCGCCAAATGCCAAAAATTCTTGGGGGTGGGGGGGGGGTACACTTCTGAAAGTTGATTTTTGCAGGAAAAAATCGATTGATATATGACCCCTGTTTTTTTTAACATTTTTGCCCAATTTCCTGTGTGGAACTATGCGAAAGTTTTCTGGTTGCTTTTCTGCAACTTTTTACAGCAGTACTATGCCAATTTTCATCTTTATCATGTTTGTTATATTGAAGTTATGCCACCCGAAAGCTATTTCAAAGTGAGAGCATGCATTTGTTCTACACATCCCTTCAATCAAGGCTTTATCACTTTTGCATTTTCTGCCAATCGTCAAACCTTTTGAAGTGAGATCTCAGGAACTGTGCATGTTAGAAAGGTGAAAGATGTAGGTACTTGTTCAAGAAAGTGCCAAAATCCGGTTGATGAAGAAGAAATTTTGATCTCACCAGAAAACCTCATAATATTACGCATGTTTTTACAAAAAATGACTTGCTGAAAGGCAAAAATTGACACGCAATGACTGAAATTGCAGATTGTGAGCGAAAGGGAGGCCGGAATTCCGTATTCGTCGGATTTTCATGAAATTTTAGGAGATTTGATGAAAATAGATCTCATGTCAAAAAAGCTTTGGCTATTTTCGCGATAAATTCACCAGAAGTGACTAAAACGCTGAACCTGCTTGTCCTGCTGGAAGGTATTTTAGGGTCAGGTTTGGTTTAGGTTAGGTGAGGTTAGTTTAGGCCAGGATAACCTAATCTAACAATAACCTGACCCATTTGACCATTTCCAGCAGGACAAGCAGGTTTTCCAGCAGGACAAGCAGGTTCAGCGTTTTAGTTACACTCAAATTTACCTGCCGTGAGAACAATGAGATAAGACAGTAGGCTGAAAATTATCACTAAAGACACCGTTATTATGTAAAATAAACAACTAAAATTTGAAGAACAGGGTAAATATTTGGCAAGTACCAAATAAAACCTAAATTTCGACAACTGCTGACTAATCCAAGACTGAGTGGTTTTAAGCAAAATTCTTTGTCAGCTCAATTGGCTTCTGTCAATTAACTCTGTTGGCACAAATCAAGGTGTACCATCACCAGCTACCAATGGTTTGAGCGCCCGGCTTACAGTTGTCATGAACGGTGTGGATCCGCATTGAAATGGCCAGAGACTGAGGAATGGCCCGAGTTTTTGACAATTTTACTTTTTTGGTCGAAACTTATCCTCTCCAAGAACTTGTCAATATGCTAACTGACCTCTACAGACAAAATTATTCTTGTGATTATTCACAAGAAACAGCAATGCTTCAGAGACTATGCATCCAAAACGCGAGACCTGTGGGCCACCAGGAAATTGGTCTAAAAAAGGTGCCATGGATATGTGAAGCTCTGAAATGCTGTTCGAACAACTTGGAATCTGCTTTGCATGAAAAATGTGTCAGTTGGGTGTGGTGCGTGAATAAAAACAACACAGCATCAGTTTTGCTGCAGCACATATTCCAGTCGGACAGTTTCCATTTTGGAAATTTTAAAACATCAATCAGAATGGACAAGAGACAGCATGTGAAAAATACTGTTGTGAGGTTACACTCATTCAACAATGATGTGTGTTACACTCATTCAACAATGATGGATGGGGTCTAAACCAAAAGGCATTGGCAAAATCCACTGATAAATGGCACTGGACAATGTTGATTTGTACAAAGTACCTAACCTAATAGGTTCAATTCATATTTCATGATGTTTGGATCAGGAAAATGATCATAACAACAGCTGATTGGTTGTAGTGTCAACACAGACAGAGACTGGTGATTGAGATCGAATTCCCACAGATTTTGATACTCCGTCAGCAAAGAAGAGCCAAGACAAGAAAAAATGTTTTTTTTTTAGAAAAAAAAGAAAAAACGCTTTTGTTCTTTCTCTGAAAAAATAAAAAACAAACACTTTGGCTGGAAAAAATACATGAAAAAAACACTTTTCCCAAATTTGCAGAAAAAAAAAACACAAAAAAAAAGAAAAAAACACTTGTGGCAACGCTGCTCACAAGCCAACAATTGTTGCTTAGGTGCTCCAAAATGCTGCAGAGAAATGATGATGTGAATGAATCAAAAATTCTCATTTGGCGCACATCATTGCAAGCAATTACTTCTTCCAGACAATCTTACTGAGAAGGGAATTTTTGGTATTGGTGCAACAATGGATGCATTTAAAAGTCAAAATGCAATTTTTGCAGGACGTTGGGTCTTACACATACCTGCAGTTCTTCTCTGACCTCGAAAGTCGTTTAGCAACTTTGGGTACAGTTGGCGGCTGGAATCATTCTTTAAATTGAAGATTTTCACATAAATAGAAGGCTTTCTAACATGATAGCGTAAACAAAGATAGTAGAATTGATGTGCAGTTCCAGTTTCTTGACCCAATGGTTTGTATGTCACAATGCAATTCAACAAGTCTGGCGAATTGTATCTGCATCACTCTCGTGATATGACCAAGCGAGGTTAAGAAAACATTCCCGATTTCATGCAAGTTGTAGTTCAAATTGGCCAATGTTTTCATGAGAAAACATTGGCTAACTTGAACCACGACTTGCGTGAAATCGAAACCTTTTTACGGTCAGCTTCTCAACAATTGTTGTTACAAACTCCATATGGTTACCAAGTGGTTACCAACGACTTGCGGTCAATTTTTGTTTAAAATGCAAATGAAATATCCCACAACACACTCAAATTTTTCTTGCGCACTTGCAGGTGTGCAGTACAAGTGCACCAATTGCCACTTGCAACAGCATCACTTCGGTGGCAGGGACAACAGCCCCCTGTCGAGAAATTCCCTCCAGCTGTTCGTTTGCCTCCCCTGGCATGTGCTTTTGGCTTGCTCCACTGCGAAATTTGGCCTCCAAAATATGTATATTGGACCCAAAATTAATGCAAAATTTCTTTAGTTTCTGGGGGTCTTTGCCCCTCCAAATCTCCATCTAGGCCATGCTCAGATCCTTCTGAGAATTTTCCCTCCTGCAGAAATCTGAAATGGCATCTCTGAAGAAGGGTTCATTCATAATTTAGTCCCTGAGGAAAGTTTCTTTCTTTTTTTGATGATTAAATAGACAAACTGAGTGCACAAAGGAGTTGGAGAGTGCACTCGAATTGATCTTAAATTTATGGTGCACCTGTGTAAAAAGAAGAGAAAATGAACGAAACGTTTGATGGAGCCTTGCATTTGTGAACCTGACCAAGTATCAAATGCAAAAAATACTTCACTTTAAACACACCTGGTTCGGTTTTGTGTTATATGTATTCAACAGGACTGACGTTTTCGTTGATCGGTTCGTTGTGGGTTTATCCAACTCTCAATCAAATCTTCGCGAATGTTCAACGCTGAAGCCCTGTTGGATCCCATATGGCTGGCTCATGTGGGTGAGGGAGAAATCAGACGGGTGGTTCTTGAGATGATCACGTCATATGAGCTTGAGACTGGTGCATATTTCATGTTGACGCAATGACAGATCTCACGATTTCCATGGTCTCTCATTTTGAGGCTGATGCATCGGGTGCATTTGACCCTTCCCTTATGCAACATCGTCCTTTTGACATAACAGAGAGGCTTGAATTAAATAAATGTAAACAGAGACGAAAAATAGAGAGAAATTTCAGATGAATGCTGATTCGAATGCATACGAATTCAGCAGAGCAAGATTGGAACTTTTCTAACAGCTGAGGAGACCTCCAGAGAAGGTCACATGATGGAAAGAACAAGGACTGGATGTCACTCTAGATGAACTCTCAACGTCACCACTGCTTGTCTCACCATGGAATCAAACCAGCATCAAAGTTGCTGCAGTGGATGGATTACCTTGAGAAAATAAAACCCAGCAAACAAAATCATACCAATGCAACATTTTACTGGTGAGGCACAAAAAGGGCACTCGGATGAACTCTGCAGCAAGACAATGGAGGATTGGTTTGCAGAAAAATGCATACATCCTGAGATGGAGAGTCAGCCCGGTCCAGGCCATCTGCAAAGCCGAAGTTTGGGACAGTTTTGTGTGTTAAGAAACAAGCTCAATGTGGAAATGATAGATTTGCTGCTGAAATGAGACATTGCGAATTGAAGAGCAAAAAAGCGGTCAGTTGTCTGCTGGTGTAGAGATGACTTGCCATTTTCAGGGGTGGAAACCCCCTTAGAATTTTTATTGTAACTGTCCATCCCACTTTTATTGTAACTGTCCATCCCACTTTTATTGTAACTGTCCATCCCACTCACACTTTAGGTGCTTGAAGGCTTCGGACAAGCCAGAGGCGCAGTAAAGCTCCCAAGAGGGTTTCCCACCCTTTAAATGGCACCAAAACAGGGTCCATTTAAGGGGTGGGATAAAACCCGTAGGAGTTTTGTTAATTGTGCTACTAACCACGCCTCTGGAAGTCACGAGCATGCAAGTGCTTAAATCTAAGAGGAATGAGCAGTTACCATCTAAAACTAACAACAGCGGAGAGATCATGACACGTGCAATCATCTAATTTTAAATATGCTTAATCAACAAAAAGTATGCTAACCTCGTTCCGGTTGCTCCATTGTTTCATCCAATTACTGGTGCAATCAAAACTGAAATGGGCCATTATCAATCTGAATGCAACATCTGCTCCAGTTTGGCAGCAGAATATATCGAGGAAACTTTCAGACTGTCACCGTGTGAACAATGCTGAGGACTTCTCTCCAGCATATCCGACTGTTCATGAATTTATCCTCTGGCAAATCTCTTCCGTTGTGGACTTATCCACGAGCAGTTTGCAAGTGTTGACTTGATTCAACAGTACTCTAATTGTTTGCTCACCTCTGAAGTCCAGAGTGGAAGCACATTTATCCATGTTTCTCTTGATTAATAAAAAAGTTGAGTGTGACTTGAGTGTTATCCTGTCTTCGATAATTGCAAGCACAACAAAGCCATTCATAAGGAATTTACAAGACTCCGGCAGCTGTGTTCTCCATTGCAACTCAGCTTTGGGTTCAACACAACCAATTAAATAGACAGATTTGTGGGGTGAAAATTTAATTTCTATTCGTATGCACAACTCTTATTACTTTGCCAATGTTCAGAAAGATGCATCGCTCAGTTGTATTGGCTATTGAGTTGAATCTGAGGGTGAGTTGCAATGGGGAACACGGCCACAAATTACAGAAAAACACACCTGCTTATTGAGAAGGGAAGATTTGTGCAACTTTACGTGGTTCCCAAACTCTTTTCTTTTCCATACTTGTATGCCCATATTGTTTTTGGTCAGCAGCTTCATCTGGTGTAATAAACTTCCGGGACGTCATTTGCATTATGCCGGTTCTTGTATCTCAATGAAAGCTCCGACTCTCATCCATAGCTTGTTGTCAACCGACAGGATGGTGTCTTCCTGAAGATTGTTGTCAAAGTAGCGCTTGATATCCACCTGTAAGGTCAGGAAAACGTCCCCGAAGTTTCAGTATCCACATGTAGCTGCCAATTGGTAAAGTTTAACCTTGTTTTACTGCACAGGTGTTCTACAATGGCTGAAGTGGCCACATTTTCGTTCAATCACAAATGCTCACTTCACATACCATGCCATGGTTTTTACACCAACATCTTGCCATCTTTGGGTGCCTCTGCTCAGGTATGAGTACCAACAGGTTCGCAGATTAAAAAAAACTTGTCAGATCGAGTTCTCAGGCTGAACAATCACTTCCCTGACTTTGTCTGTAGTTGAAAAGTGCAACAAAAGTAGTCTGGTGGGAGTTCTCACACTAAAGTGACATTCCTAACGAAAAACAAAAACATAAGTCATTCATTTCGCATGCTCTTTTTGGAAGCATGTCATGACGTGGATTTCATTTGGAATGGCTACATGGCTCTCAATACCAATCTCAAACTTTTTGTCATGGAACAATGCAGGTAATTTACGTGTTTACGTGGACATGGGATGTTTCATGGGCTGTTTGCAGAGAATTTGAGAAACAAATGAAATCCCCTCAGAAAAAGCATCACAGGGGATAGAGAAATGTTGTAGAGAACAGAAAGGCTGATGACGTAACCTCCAAAGCAAGTGAAACGTGCAACTATATCCATGTTGACAATTGGCGAAAGGAGTTCAGAGAAATAACATGTGGGACCGGACAACAAAGTGAGTTCGCGGCAGCGTAAGACAAATGAGTACCTGCACATGAGGCATTGTTCTTCCGGCATAACATCGACGATTTTATCGCATCATCAGCGAGTCAAGGATGAATAGGATGCGTCGTGCATCCAAGATAAGACTGACATGACTTTGAAACGGATGGTGATGCGTCCGAAACGCTTACTCGACAAACCGCTATGGAGATAAAATCATCCAAACTTCACGGCAAGGGTTGTTTGGAAATCATGCGCACCTTCAAATTTCCACCCCACTTAACAGAATACCAACACATTTTTGCATTAGCTTCAACAAATTGGAGAAAACTGGAAACCGAGCGGGACTAAAATGATTTGGAGCAAACTGGAAAAAACCTCTCGAACCATTCTCGAAGCAGGTGGACTTTTTTGCAAAAGAGATGGTTGAACTTGAAATGACAACCTCGCGGAAAAAAAAAGCTCAAGCTTTTAAATTTTCTAACATTACGTCCATATGTCTTCAAATGGAAACCGAACAAATAAAAAATCCAGGGTGCGAGAAAAAGATATATTCAGTTTATTCGGAAATTGGTATAAGGGAGAAAAAAGTACAATAATGCAATAAAAATGAAATAATACAAAAAATACAATAAAAATGCCTGCTGACATCTTCCTTGTGGCGCTAATACAAAGTGTCAATATCCAGTGACAATATTTGCACCGACCACCCTTTTCCAAGATATGGAGTACAAAGAAGGGACTTTTGGGGAAGCTCTGGGGAAAATTGCGCTACGGATGAAGGACCCATTTTTTGTGAATGGGTTCCACTGGACGAACGCTAAAAAGAATTCACAGGTCAAACATGCTAATGCGCCCCGTTTTGCCAATATGAGCTCCAAAAATCTCTATGGGAATGGACGGAAATTCCAGTTGGACTATTTTTCATCTCTGTCGATTTGAATATTCTGAAATCCATGCAAAAATGTCTTTGTCTATTATCACTGTCATTAATCATCACATTCAGCCATTGCTGATTACCTGAATGATGACGAAACGACATTTCACCGGCAGTGAGGTCCCGAAAGAGCTGATTTTGTGATGTTCAGTGGCACAATTTGGGGTGATAACACTGATGAACTGTATATCGCCTGAGATCTTTTTGCCATTAGGAATGGTCGAATGTGGCAGTTTTCCACGTTTCTTCAGGTTGGATATCAGAACACTCAAATCAAACACACCTGAGACATTTTCCAACCAGAAATTCCACCCATTCCCAAAGGGGGGTTTTGCGAGATAACATCTGCAAAATAGGCTCTGGAGCACTCTGACTACCTAATGAATTTCAAACTTTTTCAAAGGTATTGGAAAATGCCAGGTTTTTGCACATGAGTAATCAACATTAATCAAGCTGCATAACAAGAAGCCATTTGAATTTTGCCACAGTTTTTAATGCTCAAACCATACTGATCTGAAATGTGTCAAAATTGCAAAAACATCATGGGCATTTTCAAGAAACATGACAATTATCATGCTAAAATATCCATGAAATTACAGAAATACCTACATCATCAGCATTTTAAGAAACGTGATAATTACGCTGTTGACAACAATTAACAGTGCAATGAAAAGTTTACACAATACTGCGAAAAAGGTGGTTGCAAAAATTCAAACTTAAAGTTCCGAGTGTGCAAACTCATGAAGGGCTTTGGGCTCATCAATTATATTGGTGAAAACAGGTGGTACAAAAACATGGCGATTAATGTGTATCGAATAGAAAAGCTAGCGAATTTGCATGCAAGAGTTCCAAACTCTTTTTCAGCAAACAATGCTCACTTAAACTTGAAACCAATCATTTTCAGCAAACAATGCTCACTTAAACTTGTAAACCAATCCTTTTCAGCAAACAATGCTCACTTAAACTTGTTAACCAATCCATTTTCAGCAAACAATGCTCATTTGAATTTGTAAACCAATCCTTTTCAGCAAACAATGCTCACTTCAATTTCTAACCCAATCCTTTTCAGCAAACAATGCTCACTTAAACTTGGAAACCAATCCATTTTCAGCAAACAATGCTCACTTGAATTTGTTTACTGATCCTTTTCAGCAAACAATGCTCACTTAAATCTTAAACAAATCCTTTTCAGCAAACAATGCTCACTTAAACTTGTAAACCAATCCATTTTCAGCAAACAAACCTCACTTGAATTTGTAAGCCAATCCTTTTCAGCAAACAATGCTCACTTAAACTTGTAAACTAATCCATTTTCAGCAAACAATGCTCACTTGAATTTGTAAACCAATCCTTTTCAGCAAACAATGCTCACTTAAATCGTAAGCAAATCCTTTTCAGCAAACAATGCTCACTTAAACTTGTAAACCAATCCATTTTCAGCAAACAATGCTCACTTGAATTTGTAAGCCAATACTTTTCAGCAAACAATGCTCACTTAAACTCGTAAACCAATCTATTTTCAGCAAACAATGCTTACTTAACTTGTAAACCAATTTATTTTCAGCAAACAATGCTCACTGAATTTGTAAACCAATCCTTTTCAGCAAACAATGCTCACTTAACTTGTAAACCAATCTATTTTCAGCAAATTAAGCTCACTTTAACTTGTAAACCAATCTATTTTCAGCAAACAATGCTCACTTGAAATTTGTAAACCATTTTTTTCAGCAAACAATGCTCAATTAAGCTTGTAAACCAATCAGCAAAGGAAATCGTTTATGTCGAGCCTGTTCGATATGAGCGGTGGTGATATCTAATAGCAGCTGACAATGTCTGGCCTGTAGTGAGATATATGCCAACTTAATGTCTAGCCTGTAGTGAAAGATACGCTGACTTTACGTCCAGTCTGTAGTGAAAGATAGCTGACTTGAGGTCAGTGACGTCGGAGAGATCTGGTCTGGGTAAAGTTGCGGGTAAAAGCGCTGCCATGTATTTCTCCATCTGATTTTGCATTTTACCCGCAATTGCGGGTAAAATCAGGACCACATCTCTCCACCGTGAAAGATATGCTGACTTGAGGTCAGTGAAAGTTACGCTGACTTGAGGTCAGTGAAAGATAGCTGACGAGGTCAGTGAAAGATACGCTGATTTGAGGTCAGTGAAAGATACGCTGACTTGAGGTCAGTGAAAGATAGCTGACTTGAGGTCAGTGAAAGATACGCTGACTTGAGGTCAGTGAAAGATATGCTGACTTGAGGTCAGTGAAAGATACGCTGACTTGAGGTCAGTGAAAGATATGCTGACTAGAGGTCAGTGACCGATACGCCAACTTGAGGTCAGTGAAAGATAGCTGACCTGAGGTCAGTGAAAGATACGCTGACTTGAGGTCAGTGAAAGATATGCTGATTTGAGGTCAGTGAAAGATACGCTGACTTGAGGTCAGTGAAAGATATGCTGACTTGAGGTCAGTGAAAGATACGCTGACTTGAGGTCAGTGAAAGATATGCTGACTAGAGGTCAGTGGCCGATACGCTGACATGTAGCCCGAAGTGAAGGATACGCAGACTAGCCTTTGTGAAAGATAAGATAAAACATCTCAAATAAATGTGTTTTTGTAATCCAATTTTTTTTTTCATTTTGAGTAATTCTCCAAGCGACACATTTAGAAAGTGCAACATTGTAAGTCCCAAAAAGTGCAATATTGTGAGTCCCAAAAACTGCAGGAACACGAGGCATGGTTAGTTCCAGATCAAGAACAATTTGAATATTGGAAAGAAGCCTGCTCCAACAAGTTTCAGAAGAAAGGCAAGGCCAACGAAAGCATGTGCCCTATGACAATCGAGATTACAGTGAATAAAAATCACCCGGCAGTGAGGTCGAGGCTCCACGTACAGCATAAATTGATTTCATGAGTTTGTTTTCGTTTTCGTTCTGCCTTCAGGTTCTGATGTTCATTCCATCATTTGGAGTTATTTTTGTACCAATAAGGTGTCCTCTATCCCGGATTCGACGTGCATGATCACCTTTCAACGATAGAAATCCCACGGGAGCATGGGCTCGATTTCTTTAATTCTATATTTTTTGTTTTCGTCGTTCTTTTTCGTGTTTAATACCTGCAGAGATGCACTCCCAGTCATGTCAAAAAAGTGCATCTCGAGATGGCGAGGCATTCATGACTTGTTTACAGATGTATGCGTTCTTGTATTCTTCGTTATTTACGAGTGAAAATGGTTTTTGTTTGGTGGCGAAACGATTTTGGTCTGCTTTGTTCCAGAACAATCCAGGGGCATATGGGGCGATGGAGAGAACCAGCTGGTGTCATGACAACGAGAAAGGGCTAACTTCACGTTTGTCCTGGGTAGCTCTCAGGTGGCATGAAACATCTTGCATTGTTGCAGTTTTATATGAAGACCCGCATCGGCGAAACAATGCAGCGTGCAACGATTCTGCATTACCGTAATCCAAGTCAGGGGACACTTGCAACCTCGCTGACGATCTCGCAATTCCATCCGTGCATTCTCGATAAAAGAAGGCTGTGCTCATTCCAGCCCCAGGCAACAATCCAAACAACACATGGGCGACTAACCACCTGATCCTTTCAAATCCGGTTCCAGAATACGTGCATGGCCAGCGCTCAGCACAAAATTCTCCTTTCTTCTATTTTGGTGTAAACTGCAGCCGCAGGATCTCGTGACTGAGACACCGTTGTTCAAGTGATTTAGTTTCCCAAGCAAGACAAAATGGACAGTTCAAGGGTCGAACCAGATACTGGTCCAGGTGGGGGAGACGTGTCACTACACTGCAGAAGAGTTGAGAGAGAAGGTGCAGCGATGTAAGAGAAATACGAAGACCCGTTCCTCATCATGCCATTCCTCAGAGAAGAGATGTAATTCGACCCATCGGCTGAGAATGCTCTGATGCATGAGGACTTTCCCCTTTGGAGCTTATGCACGATGATGTCTTGGTGTAAGCTGGCAAAAATATGGTTTTCGAGGCATCTCAGGAATGATATTTTTGACAAAGGGTTCCAGCTTTTGGCCGAGCTCCACCCGCCCCCAAACCCCCTGCCAGCGGTTCTGTCCCCTGGACCAGAAATTTTGGAATAATTTTTCCGTCCAGATTTTCAATCGGCGAGCAAAAATAAAACAGTCATTGTGAATGAATCGTCTCCAACACAGCCAAGCGTTATAGATAGAGTTTTTTTTTTTAATTTTTTTTCAGAACAATGTCGACCCAAGACTGGATTTCTGAAGCGGCCTGCAACAACACTGTAGGAACTCTACGAGTGCCTGAATCGGATGGAGTATCTGCATCCTGTCGGTGTAACGTCTCACGAAATAACGTCCACATCTCGCACTCGGTACTCCACCACTCCAGTTGCACGACTGCGAGACTCCGAAGCGGGAAATTGCCACCCCACCATCCATGCTGGCAAAGCGCTGCTTTCCGAAGCCTGTTCCCATCACAAGAAGCTGGCGAATCAGCATCGAGTAGGTGGAATCCCGCTCTGGAATTTCCATGGTCAAAATTTTGATCCCACGCTCACCCTCTTCAACTCTTCAATGCTCAGCACCTCGTATTCAGAATCATGGCGCCCGCTGACGATGTAACATCGTTCAGTAAATTTACACTCGCAGAAGCCAGACCTCTTCTTCGCATGGTCAGAAGGGCCTCGCTGCTTTGTTACAACACTGCCGAATTTTTTTTGCATAGAAGTTACCATTACCGGGACATTGAAAATAAATATCGCAGTAACAAATCTAAACACAAGCCAGCACAATCACTTTGGAAAAAACTTTCCACGAAGACGTATCAAATTTCGAGCTCACAGCATTCCAGCCGCTTGCTGCAGTCAGGAAGGTGAATACCCGGGGCCTGCATTTTACCCTTACCACCAGTGTCCTGCGCCTGTTCGCTAATAGGTATCGCACAGATGGTTGAAGACCATCTCAGATTGCTCTACGAGGAGCGCCTTTCTGATGCTGAAAACGATCGAGGACGTGACCTGTCAGATGGAACACGATAACTTTCCGAACCATCCCCTTCAGCCGTTCCGCCAGAATGAGTTCAGAAAAGAGCGAATTTATCGATTCCACCGGCATTTTGCCGAACTTATCGATTTATACGGCATTTTACCCGAAGTGAATGCCATCTAATACTAGGGACCTTATTCCGTTCGTAAACTTAAAGTTAAGTTCTCCTGGTCACTAAGTGCAGGGGTATCTCAAGTGTAAGGGCACACTGTGATTTTGTTAAGTGGTATTCAGTTGGTTCCACCGAAAGTGAAAAGAATCATCTGAAAACAAAGTGCAGCATGTCTCTTCATGCTCACAATGTTACTAATTGTTTGGCAAACTTTTTGTCCCGTGAAAGAAATTGTAAATCGTTATTTCTCGGCGAGTATTTATTAGCTAGATTTATCCGTCTGCCATTTACATTTGCTTTCTTTATCACCCATAGGACACTAATCAGGCTATCTTTGCAGCACTTGTTGCACGTGACCGTATTTTCAGGCATGTCACTCGAAAAAAAGACACGGAAAGCTAACTGGAGCAAAGAAGAACTTTACTGTTGGCTCTTGGCGAGGAGGCAAAATCGTTTTCAGAGTTGCTGTCCAGTGGGCTTGGTGACACTGTGACAAATGAAAAGAAAAAAGCGTGGAAACAAATAGCAGAAGCTGTGAATGCTGTCAGAAGTGATGTTTTCCGATCTCCCGAAGAGTGTGAGAAGCAGCTGGACAACAGAAAGACAGCTAGCAAGGCAGCTGCTGCAAGTCAAGTTCGATCCCACAGACAAACTGGAGGTGGCCCCTCATCTTCTTAACTGAGTGAGAAAGAAGATGCTGTCTATGCAGACTTCCTGGAGACTGAGCAAATTGAAGGGATCGATGACGACCTCTTGGACACCAACATTTCGAAATCTGTACGTTTAGGGCGTGACTAAAACGTTGAATTGTTGAACTGCAGAAAATGATCCTGAACCGACTACTGGAAACGTTGGTTAGGCCAGAGGTTAGGATGGGTTAGGTTCAGCAAAATCAATGCCGCTCATCAATGCACTGTCGATTTGAGATACGCAAGATTTGATCTGACGCTGAATTTCAACAAATGTCAAAATTTCCCTGCCCCTCTGAAAAAAAGCTGGTATCGGAAGTGAACGATCGAAGTGAAGTCTGAAGGGAAATGCATCGGAGTGAAAGAATATGTTACGAATGGTTTGCAGTCACACAATTCGAAACGAAATAACTTACGTGCTGCGAACCACAAAAACGGATCAAATATTTTCAACATAGACACACGCACACAGACAGCTATGACAAGCATGGTTTTGTCGCAGCTTGATGGGCCTTCTTTTCGACATCACTGCATTTACTGGAGACGATTCTCAACCAACACGAAAAGCTGACTGCAATATCGAACTGAGCTTCCAATTCGGTTCCTCTGCTGCACTGACAAAAGTGAGTGAAAAAGGCACCTGCGTAGCGTGGAGGCGTTTGGAAGTCTTCAAGCTAACCTCAGGTAGGCCTAATCCTCGAGTGGCATCCTGTTATCATTCCCAAGGGCCGGGATTCTATTTCTGGTTGGCCATTGGCAACCGGAACAAAAGGTCTATGTTTGCTCCGGGTGGGAGTTTTCCTTCACGGATTTCCCTGCTGGACTGTTTCATTGTTTGGCTCAAAAACGGCTTTTTGAACCTGGCCGCGATTTGTCCAACGGTTTTTTCCAGTTTCTCGCACTGGCTGATCTGGTTTTGGGAAATTGTAGCAACATGCGTCAATGCGGATGTGACCAGGTGCGCCATTCAAGTCTCAGCTTCAAACTATTCGACAGGTATCTTGTATTACGATTTAAAAATTCACAGCACCTGCATAAGGGCTCATCCTTTATTCTTGTGGAAGTCAAGGCGGTGTATCCGAAAATCCGGAATGAAAAATTTGGCGCCAAGTGCCAGTAAAGTAAGCTTGCGGTCAGATGTAGCTCACATTTGAATTTGGACCAATCACGTTCAATTTCGGCAATGGACAGTTGCTCATCTTTTGCAGCTTGAAGATTTGTTTTCACAGTGGGAGTGGCGGGGGGTTCGGATCTTGAACCAGTTTTCAGCAGCTTTCAAAGGTGGTGCAACCAATAAAAAAAAGCGGAAGCTCTACGCTTCGCAGGTTGAATCCTTGACCCGAGGCGAGGTTCTGAACCAAGGTAAAAATATCTGTCAGTTGGTGTTCGGAGTTCGTTACCGGCCATCAACATTTGTTTGTGTCGAAGAGAAAAATGGCACTCTCGAAGTATGAAATCGAAAGGCCAAGTGCGCCAGCAATACTGCGAGAATTAGAGTGCCACATCTGTTTGGATGTACCCGATGGGCCAGTGTATCGGTGCGGCGGGAGCGGGCATCTCTGTAGTGGCGGTTGTTTGGAGGATTTTCGGGTTGCGTCGGGATTCGACTCAGACCCTCCATGTGCCGTTTGTAAACATGAAGGCGGTGAGTACCTTTTAAATTATTTATACTATATAGAGTGTTGTGTAGGCTAGTCTAACTGGTCCTCGACGCAAAATATAAACAGTCTCGCCCCTTCACTGCACTCTCCGCGCACCGAGAAATTTCGTGGCGTCACAATGATTTGCTTTTCGGACAACCTTTCTGTGTGCGCAAGTCTGTGCAATGAATGGGCGTTTAGGGGTGGTGCTTTAAGCACCTGCCAAATCGTTCAAGGATTTCGTTTCACCTTGCAAAAAAAAAGATTATTTTGGAGTGTCAAAAGACCAAATACGCCGAGAAGTCAAAAATAGCAACCGTCTATTTGTATTTTTAGACAAATGCGAAAAACTGAACAAATGACTAAAAATGCTGCCACTCTACGCATGCTATTCAAGTTCCACCACAGGCTTTCGCCTGTTGCACTGGTCCGAGCCTTTTCCTTTCTTGCACACTTTTTTGACATCGGGCTTTCAGGGGGGTTCCAGGCAAAATTTCAGTTTCGTGTGTTGTGCATAATTCCTCTCCTGTTGTTGATTTAGTAATCTTACCCCGTTATCTGACAGTCTGGCTGGATTTGTGCCGGATGGAGCATGACAGTCTGACCTGATTTTTCACTCACACAGGCAAATTAAATTAACGAAATCACGATGACTCAGAGGCTGTGTTCCATGCTCAATGCCAGAACTGCAAGGTAATGGATATGACCAAATATCCTTGGGTAGGGGATTGGGGTAGCTTTTTTACATTTTGAGGGGATCGTTCTGGGATATAACCCAAAACATGGAAAAACCAGTATCGACTAACATCGTGATTTCATGGTACAGAACGAAAGATAGGAAATGAATTGCAAAAGTCAAGGTGAGGCCCCAAATGACACCCTTATTCAGAAGACCCTTGCTTTGAAAAACCATTGGTGCACCTTCAAAATGCCATGGAGCTGAAAGCAGCAGTGGACGAGTAGTTTTTATAGGTGCCTCAAAAGGACTACTTCTGAAACAAACTCATCCAGCGACGGCAAGAAGGTGCCAATTTAGCAGAAAGCTAATTAGAGATGGTTTAGACGATCCACCAAATTTCAGGCCAGAATAATTCGATCACTTGCCAAAGCCAGGCGGAACTTGAACAACCTTCGTATTTTGGAATTCAATGTTTCAAAGGCGTGGGATGAAGTCAGTGAGTAACCCCGTTCGCCCAAATTGGCTCGATCACAGTTAGGTAAATTTTGATCGTGTCCAGTTGTGAAAGTTGACAGCCGCAGCCATATTTGCTGGTCGAAATGATTTTGTCAGACGCAACCGACATCAGGGACTGGAATTAAAACCTCGAATACATAGCATTTCGTGCAGGGCAGTGTCTTCCAGACGAGTTAGGGAACAGTTTGAACTTTGAAATCGGCAATGCTTTGAGAGGAAACCATACGTTTTATGACCTGGCACAGCTCACTGCCAAACGCCCTGACGGGTTAGATATGCGAGTCATTGTTTAGAGGCTTCGTTAATCGCTTTTGGAAAATCCTACTGACGAAAATAAAGAGTTATGCAATTGATGAAAAATGATTATTTTAGGAAACTTTCCCTCTGAATGGAAGGAAGCAACGGTTGTTCCAATTCCCAAGAGTGGTTCCAACAAAAACGCTGTGTCTGGATAACGCCAAATTTCCTTGACCTGGTTTTGTTCAAAGCTTTGGGACCAAATTCTTCAAGCTTCAAACAAATGTTTCGCAGCTATTTGTTAAATTTCTTAGCTACGAAACGTTTTTCGCATCAATTTGGCTTTCGAAGGCGCTTATCATGCGAGCATCAGGTCATCTCGTTTGCTGATGGCATCCAGCGCTCTCTTGGCGAAAAGTCCTCGATTCAGGCCATCTTCCTTGATTTTCATAAAGCCTTTGATGTTATTCCATATGAACTTCTTATCTTAAAATTGACTAGAAGGTAATTTCCTAGAGAAGAACAGACAATGGTGCAAGCTTTACCCATTCCACATTCTCTTCCAGTGCTAATCACAATTCTTTTTTCCGCGAACCATTCGTGACTGGAACACCCCACCTTCCGACGCGGTCACCATTTCTGCGCTCATGCATAAATCTGATAGCTGACTCCTCAGTTTTTTTTTTATGATATTCCTGTAAAAGTTCAATGTGACGATTTCTTGAATGCAAGTATACAAGTTATTGTTGCCACACACTTATCATTTTGCCTCAACTGTTAGCCCATCTGCCATCTTTGCAGGCGTATTCAGGAATGAGCAAGGTAGGGTACCTTAGAGGGGGGTAGAGGTCCACGACGGGGGGGGTAGGGTACCGAAAATGCAGGGGGTCTGGGGGGCGGCAGCCCCCCAGTATGGGGGGTCTGGGAGGCTGTGCCCCCCTGCGGGGGTCCAGGGGGCAGCGCCCCCGGCAGGGGGTTTGGGGGACAGCGTCCCCCAAAAGCTGAAGCTTTTTTGATAAATCAGGGGTCTTCAGATGCCATTTTACGACATTTCATGTCCTTTTTTTCTTATCCTGGAGGGTTTGCAGTCGCAATAGATGGAGCAAGGAAAAAACTGTCAAGACACGACTTTCTGGATGAGTTTTTTTTCATTTTACCATTATCTGCAAATGAAAACAGAAAGTACAAAAGAAACAGAATGTTGCTATTGAAGTCCTGGGGTGTGCAGGGCACACACCAGGAGTCAGGACTTCGGCCAAGGGTCCCCTCGGAAAAAGGCTTGGGGGGTAACATCGGCCGAAGGTCGAGGTTACCCCCCTGGCCTTTTTCCGGCAGGGGAATCAAAACAGGAAGTACAAAAGAAACAGAATGTTGCTATTGAAGTCCTTCCTGGTGTGTGCAGGGCACACACCAGGAAGGACTTCAATAGCAACATTATTGGGGGGGGGGGTAGGGGGTAACTTCGGCCAAAGACCGAGGTTACCCCTCTAGCCTTTTTCCGGCAGGGGAATCGAAAAAGAAAGTACCTACTAAAGAAACAATGTTGCCACCTATTGAAGTCCTGGTGTGTGCCCTGCACACAACAGGACTCTTTTCCCACCTTTTTCCGAGGGTACCTACCCTTGGCCTTCGGCCAAGGGTACCCTCGGAAAAAGGCTGGGGGGAGGTACCACGGCCGAAGGCCAGGGGGGGTAACCCCCCCCTACCCCCCCTATGCTCATAATGAATTTGCCCATGTCGTTGTACTGAGACAACAAACTTGCATGGGTGTCAGCATTCAACAGAACGTTGTAGCATGATTTAATTAGAGCGAACGAAACAAATCAAAAATCACTTGTTCAGGGCTCCGGGCCAGAGTCCGGTCTTTTCGGTGCACATCTCCTCATTTGTGAAGCGCCGTAACAGTCCAGTTGGAGAATTGACTGTTGTCGGGACCGTATGTCCCTTTTCTGGCCGGAATCAAACGGGTAAGTGCAGTGATGGGCAAATACCGATGCAAATGGAGTTGCATAATTTTGGTGTCCATAAAATAATCCCATCCAGGACAGGAGAATACCAAAAAGGAGGTCGTTTCGAGTGGAAGCCAGTTTCTGAAAAGGGATCCCGTTACCCTTGTGCACAAAAGGGCGGGGCAGCCGCACGGTACAAAGCGCCTTATCGGTTGAACCAGGCCTGATATAAGGGGATGTAATCTTATATAGGGTGGTTAATAGGCTTCCTGACTAAAAGTCAGCCATGTACTTGTTCTCAAAGTACCTAAACGTTCTCTGTTTCTAAGTGTTACCTTTCAAGACAACATTCAAAGAATACCCGAAATCCTTCTGCACAAAAATACATTTTTTAGCTTGTTTGTATATTTTATGGTTAAACAGTGCACTTTTTAAACCTTTGCCGCACATTATTTCATGCAAACTTTTTGGCTCTACACTATAATTTTTGTCAAATACTGCTCTTATGGCAGTAGCACCCAAAAGTGCATGCAAATAGTGCCATAGATTCGGACAGCGGTTTCTTCTTGAAAGTCGGATACTGAGATGAAAAGACATGGATCACTTCAGAAATATGGAAGGTCGAAGGTGTGACTTTCGTTTTGGATCTGTTTGTGAGAGAGCCAAAGACTGGTGAAAACATTGCAGCAGGGGTATGGGGAAGGAGGGGGACGGTGAGGAGCTATGATCAAGGCTCTTTGTTCTGGGATAACAGTGCGCAGGCCTGCCTCTTTGCACGACAAGATGCTCACAAAGTTCAAGAATGCTCTTAAACATTCTAAATGCCCATAAACGGCTTATGCACAAAGGCAAAACTGCTAAAAGTCCAATTGTTGCTTTGGAAAAACGATTCAGCTGTCTGCCCAACACAGTGACACCCTTCAATGGGTAACAGCCTGTCAGTCCAGACTGACCTAACCTCTGTACGGTCCAAGGTGTTACTCGGGTGAGCTGCTCTCTCCTTCTGGTGAGAGAGATATCCTTCCCTCGGCCTCCATTTTTTATGTCAATGGCATTGGGGTTTGTGCCTTCAGTATTTTTCTTCTCAGCCGAAAATACACCAATTTTCAAAACATCAAACCTGGCCATCCAACTAAAATCTTTGAACACGCAAGCGGTTAAAACTTGAGCACGAGTTGCAGGTCTGGGCTGACGCACATAACCATAATCATCCGTTTTCCCCTGATTCTGTTACAGCATTCGTCAGATCGCAACCAATCGAGCGGATAATAGAAATACTGAAGCGAATTGAGGTTATCATTTACAATGATCCGACACCGGTTCATTCGCCAGAGATGTTTGGCAGCGGTAAGCATTTTTCTCTTCTAGAAAATAATTATTATTGCTTCTCCAAAGAGAAGAGACACAAAGGTCCCCCTTTCTGTGACAATATGCCTTCAACCATTGTGGCCGTTTTTTATGTTTCACAAGTGCGCATTTTCACTCAGATGGAACAAACTCTGTCAAAAGAAAAAATCGGTCCTTTTTATGATTCCAGAAGCTCCAGTAAATTTCCTGTTGCCGGATTGACGAACCAATTTTCTGGACACAGTTGTGGAAATTTGTATTTTACCACTACAAATACTCTTTATCACACTAGCAAGCTTTTATATAGATTGCGGTATCAAGTGGAAATTCGGTTAAGGACTGTTTTAAAACTGTCTTGCACGTGTCAGCTATTGGGTTTAGGTAGCTGTGTGATTATCGACTTATTTGTGTTTGCATGAGACAAATAGGGTAAACAGTAGTCCTGCTTCACAATACGACGCCGGCTTGCGTATTGTATTACCTACTCTAAACGAATCCAGCAATGCCCCGATTTGGCACTTGGACAAAAAAAGCAAAATAAAGCTAACCTAACCTAACCTAACCAACCTAACCTACTATAACCTTTTCCTAACTAACCTATCCTAACTTTACCTAACCCATTTTCTATGCTCAGAATGTTTTCTTACCTTTTTTGTGGCTCGGGACTTTTACATGCGGTTGGATGGAAAAGTGCCCGATTCGTATAGATTAATCAAATGCGCCGCCGGCTTAATGGGTTTTTTTACGGGTGCTGAAAGAGCAATTCGAGTGAATGGCGGGGAGCTGCGCACCGGTCACCGAAAGTGAAATTTCTCACGATCCAAGAGACGGCTTTTGATGGACCTTTTGTTCCGAAAGCTGACAAACAGTTGAATCCATGCAGGTGAAATTATGACAAAGTTTTTGCGGTTAAATCTACAAAATCGTTTGGGGAACGAAAGCGCATGAGATGCGAGACATTTCAGGTACCTCGCAAAAATTTTCAATACCCAATTGTGTTTCTTTTTTCATTGTAACATGGTTTTGACCTGGAGAAGAGTTGTAGAGGCAGCTTTCAGCTTTCCAAAAACGTAACATTTGGGCGACATATGCCCACATTTATCAATGCCCGATACGGCCATAGAACCATCGGGAGATGCTGGAATGGAAAAAAATGGCAAGGAAGGAGATAACACGAAGCAGAGTGGCTCTAGAAGGCGAGAGAAAGAGAGAGAGTCGTGGTCCTCTTGCATGCAGAAGGAAAGGTGATCTTGTGGTGCAAAAGTCATCGCTTGTGAAATGGAGATATTTCTGCGGGAGTTCAAGGGGCAAAATGTTAACGAAATTTGTTGAATTTAGGGTCTCGTTAAACCTTTCGGTGCTTCGCATGAGGCGATGTGGTTTTTTAATCGTCCTGCTCAGAATTTTTTATGCGCACAAACAATGATCTCACTTCGCAACGTCGTCTTTTCCATGGGCCTCATTGCAGTCAATTCCATAATTAATTACAGACGCAGATGAAACCCCAACATCTCGGGCACCCGGGTCCAGGACATGGAATAGGAAGCGGGATCCCTCCAGCTCCCGGAATCACCGCCAAGGCGTCGGCGTAGATTTAGATGCAGCCAGCTCCCCGGATATAGGCTTGGA
Organism: Sinentomon sp. SZTP_YWyxl; assembly: GCA_030068105.1. Lineage (NCBI taxonomy): Eukaryota > Metazoa > Arthropoda > Protura > Sinentomata > Sinentomidae > Sinentomon > Sinentomon sp. SZTP_YWyxl. The sequence goes on from JASGXE010009939.1 coordinate 40,825, forward strand.
GATGCGTATGCAGAGAATTACTATGAAACCGATTCGGAGTAATCATCGAGTTATATGTTGTTAAGTTGTTATGCTGATTTTATATCTTATTAATAAAATGACATGATACATCTTGATTTACTCACCGCGTTCTGACTATTATTGAGCGGACTACGGCATAACAATATACCCAGGTTTCTCTACGTCTTGGGAATTGGACCTGGATATTTTCCAGTGAATCCTGCGGAAGGGTATCATGTTTCAGCTTTCAAGTTCCATTTCTGCATTATTGGCCTTGGCGGTCACAAGAGACCAAGAAATAAACAAATGAAACCTATGAGATCAACATGATTGAAAACCCGAATTATTACCTTTACGAATATTTGCAAAAATGACAACTGGAGACAGTTATCCTATCCCCAGGACTTGCCCTGGTTGAATTTTCTGTAGGTTACCACCAAAACGTTGACCATTTCGTTTCTTTTCATGTTCAACAACAAAGTTTTCACAACCCACTGACATTTGTTTGTAAAATTGTTTCAAATTGCCTTTGGTAGCCATGTCCAAATTCAACTTGGTCCGCATAAATGATTTCAAATGGGGTTTCGCAATACACCCAATTGTTGTATCGCAACAGAGGGATTCGCCCGTCCACTTAACTAACACAGGCCTATCCCCATACCCTTCAGCCATCGATATCTCGGCATACGAGTATAAGGGGTCACAAATTGTGAAGTACAGTTCGAAAATGTATAGCACTCAACAACAGACCGCTTACCATAATTAGATCACAAGTTACGGCACAGAGGAAGAGCACATTTGTTGCGCTTTGGATTCCACATTCTGCGTTCCGCAAGGACGCGCTTTGAACCCATCAATGTTTGATTTATTCGTCTAAGCCGATCATTGTCGTTCTCATCGCGGCCCAAGCATTTCATGTACACTCCTGCTTGTTGCCCGCAACAGTATGCTACTTCTAGCTGAATCACAAAATTTGCAGACAGTAAAGAAGTCTTTGGGTTTTCGGACGACACTGAATCCCATTTTAGTGATTTTTGGTTCCGACCAAATACCAGTCATAAATGGGAACCAACGTCAGAATTCATTGATGGGACAGACATTTGACCTATTTATGGTGAGGAGAAATGAACCTTTGGGGATTTTAGAGTGGAAATCAATTATTAGGGTTTTGTGTAAGGCTGGTTCCCAGTGACCATGGCCTTTCGTTGTTGAAACAATAACGCGGACCGGGATCATTGTGTTGGAAACAGGTTTACCGTATTTGAGCCCTGAAATAAGAGTACGAGTATTTGTGATTGGGCGCCGATAGCCCTTTAGCAAAAGGAATTGCTGTGTTAGCAGTGGTCCTGGAATAAAAGGACGTTTCACTGGCACAAGCGCTAAAGGGATGCAGTGGTTCTGCAGGGAACGTTGGCCGTTTGGTACGAGTGAAATAAGATCCTCGTTACCCAGTATTCCAGTAAAGTGAGTTCAAGTGGGCCTGAAATAACTGGCTGTAATTTTACCTTGTGCAGCTTAGCCATCCTGTTGTAAGGAGAAAATTTTTTAGTGAAGTTAGTTTTCCCAAAGAATCACCTGGCCCAAAAGTTTTACCAAAACCTTAAACCTAACAAACACACAAGCATAAAAGCTAATAAACATCTTGTCTGAACCTCCTGGCGCAATGATGAGCACTTCGGCTTAGGGGGAGAAATTTCATTTGGCACAATGGCGCAACCTCCCTTTGCGAGGCACAATAAGAGTTCGGAAAACAGACTGGTGTGCCCGTTCTGAGAGTCTTGCGGATGGGACTTAAAGAAGGAGTTCCTGCGTGCAGAACCTCACTGCGCACTTTGTAGAACACCTAGCCGATGGTCCAGAAAGAGACCGGGCAGGTAACATTAACAGAAAGGCCACTCAACATTGAGACACAGAAAGACGTACAAAAACACGGACACAAAGAAACAGGCACAATCATATTTACAGTTCAACTACACTAAAGCACTAAAATACAAACACACACAAACAAACAGACAAAAAAACAGACAAACGAACAAAAACAAACAAACAATCAAACAAACAAATAAAAGTAAATAAACAAGCAAGCAAATAAACAAACAAACAAAAACAAGCAAACAAATAAACAAGCAAACAAATAAACAAACAAGCAAACAAATAAACAAACAAGCAAAGATACAAACAAACAAAAAGTACAAACAAACAAAGATTCAAACATACAAAGCTACAAACAAACAAACAAACAATCAAACAAACAAACAAAGATACAAACAAACAAAGATACAAACATACAAAAAACAAACAAACAAACAGACAAACAAACAGTCAAACAAACCAAGTTACAAACAAACAAAGAATACAAACAAAGAAAGATACGAACAAACAAACAAACAAACAAAGAATACAAACAAACAAAGATACAAACAAACAAAGATACAAACAAACAATCGCCCATGGAGTCTAGTTTAAAGTTAGTCAAACTTATTTCTGCATTTTCTTGTCATGATTGCCTTTGGACATTGCCAGTGTGACAGCATAAAGTTTTTGTTCAGTGTTTATTGAATCACCATGAGAAATTCAGCTATTATTTCAGCGAGGTTATGTTCTGTTAACCTGAACGCCAGCGTGGCTCAATCCTGCGATCTCTCTGCAAAGATGAGACGAAACATTTTCTCACATCCAAGTGAGAATCAGTTAAAATATACTCTCCTCAAAGAGGAGAGCCAGAAAAAAATTGCCTGGGTCACATTGGGTCGCCCTGTATGTAGACAAGCACGGACACAGGGGCGGACTGGCCCACCGGGCGACAGGGCGATCGCCCGGTGGGCCAAGCTGCAATTGGGGGCCAAAAAATCCGGCTGGTATTGTCCATCGGCCGCCTTCAACTCTCTTCCCTCTGTTGGGCAGACAGACTGAGAGTTGGAACATCTGAACGCATCTCAACTGAACAAGTTTTTGCTCCATTTGATTTAAGATATCTCAAAACTTAACCTTGTCCTAACCATTTCTAATGAGATTTTGGCAAGAAAGACGACTTGAGAGGAATCTCACCAAAATGCTTATTCTGAACATAAGAAAAATGTCAACTGAATGGTAGATTTGACATTCATTTGAATGATTTGACGATAATAATTGATTTGATCAAATACATATTCATATTTTTTTGTTTGAGATGTTTTAAAGTTTTAATGTGTTAAATTTTGAGTTTGGAATTTGCTTGCTGCAAATCTTTAGGGTGGGACACACTCAAAAATTAACGAAAAAAATTAAAAAAAAGATTTTTGCTCAATCTTGCGCAGTTGTTGGCCCTAATCGTGGCTATCATGAAATGCAGTTTTGGAATAATTGCAATTCT